>JAIUND010000791.1:0-52624 GCA_034699125.1 Gisinianus flammeolus
TATATATAGAAGTTCACACTTGAGGCTAAAGTAATCCTTATCTCTTGTACTTTGATCCTGTGTGACTCAGTTTTCCATGTAGTTGTCTATTTTAATGCCATTCGGCATTTTATGCATTGGAAAATTATGCCCCACTTTACCCCTACTTGAAGTTCCTGACTTGGATTTGGGAGTCCGAGTTATGGGAAAAAAGAATTGTTCATGTAAATATCTGTAATAGTGTCCAAGCTATGAAATCTATAGACTAAAAACGTTATTGTTCTCCTTCACCAAGTGATTTTATACGTGTGTGTGTGTGCTTATTTGTGTAAATTCTGTGGCTGTTTCTGTACATTTTTAAAGGACACAAGAGTCGCGTTTATCTATTAATTCATACTAGACTGTACACAACGAGACAGCCTAGTCGTCAAACACCCAATGAATTCAAAAGTACATTGCTGAATGAAGGAGTACAGTGTGAAGAATAAAAGAAAAATTATAGTATTTTACTAATCCCAACTAATCTCTGTATGCATTTTAATGAAAGATTTTGTGAATGATTCATAATAAATTGTAAAAGGAAAAGACGGTAACTAGACTGAGAACGGACTGGTGAGTTGTGAGGGATATAATATTCCATTTATCCATTTATTGTATTTACATTTACCGAGTTTTTTTTTCATTCACTCGCGGCTTTTATTAATCCTATTTCTTTTTTTTTCTTTTTGTTGAGTATTATGTTATATAAATATACTGTACGAGAGAGAGAGAGAGAGAGAGAGATGTATTTAGACGACTGACGACAGACGGTACGAGAATCAAGTTGATATTGACGTTGATGGGGATGTTCAAAAGTTAAAAATGCTCCGCGTCCAACAAACTTGTCAAAGCATATCAATCTTTCACAGTCAACAATTAGAGACGAGATATATCATCTACATAAGTAATAGTATTATCTTTAGATGTGGTATTATGCATTATGTGTTCGGATTAGAATGAGAATGAATGAAACACAACTAAATGATATTACACAGGTGTGCCCTTTTGTGTTGTATAGAGACGACAGACAAAGATTTTCCTTGTTATTGTTGCCATACTGCTATTGTTAATACTCTCACTCTACATATAGTGAGAGCATCACTATATATTGCAGAGATGCTCCTATTATTAACATTGATCTTGTTTTCATCACCAGGCATAGTCTTATCTTCAGTTCTAAACATGTGCTGGTATTCAACATTACCCAATATTTCCCAATTTACGAAATTCAAAGAACTCGTGACTCCTCACACCCTTTGGTGTAAGCAAAAAGAGCGTACTAAATATCGAGTGGCGTCGACATTGTGCTAATTGGCAAGAAGCTGCAAACTAATTTAGTTCAACGCCACTCAGCCGAAGTCAATGTAAAAATTGTCCAGCGGAGTCACAGATCTCATGTAATGTCTAGAAAAGTTGGCAACGATATGAATGTCCTGTAGTAAGAATTCTTGCACTTTCCAATAATTCATGATTCTCAAAACAGCAGAAATTACATTGGAAAAGTCCTCAACCAAAAGCGACAATAAAATGAAGATTCTCTCTCTTAATACGTCTTTAAATATGAAAACTTTACGATTTCCCCCATAAACTTACACTACACGCTAACTCATGAGTACTCTTTACATGTATGAAGTGGAGAGAGACATATCATTTCATGTGTATTTTAATTTTCCATTTTCCATAAAATTCCTTAGTTCCTTGTAATTTCTCAGCGGATTGTCCATGGAATGAGGGAAGGATGAATATTATGCTAAAGAATGGACTGTGTGTGTGAGTTAAATAAAAGATAAGCTAACCAAATAGAAGCCGCAATTGTAGGGGAAAACCCATAAGATTTAAGTTTTATAGTCGCAAAAAATAAAAATCTGCTTATGTTTGCATGTTCAAGATAATTCGTCTTGGTGGCCGACAAGATGGAGAAAAAAAAACCTTTTCCTTGTTCACTTGAACATTGAACGTGTGTATGTGTGTGAGTGAGTGAGTGAGTGTGTAGTTGCCATATTATATAACACACAATACACACAAACTCAACAGTATGACAAAATACAAGCTACACAATAGAACTATACAATAGGATTCAAGAATAACATGAGCAAAACCTAGAAAAGCAAATTCGTTACACCTGACAAAAAAATTCTCCAAGCAATTACCGCCCCCTAAATCATTCCATTTAACTTGACTAAAAATCTGTAATCACGGATAATCTGACAATATGACTTAATGGAATATGAAAAATGCTTATATACTTATGCATTATCTTGTACTCCCCTCTCAACTGTATTATTTTTCATGTTTTTTTTACCTAAAATACTACAGACAGACTATAAAGATAAACTGTAGCTTTGAGCTACAAAACGATTCTTTCTTTCCTCCGCCTTTCTCTCTTTCTCTCATTTAATTTTTGTCATTTTCTCTTGGCTCTCACGAGAACATTTACATATAAAAATCCCATTCATTTCCATTCAGGAAATCTTTCAACTTTTTCTTCATTCCGCGTAGGAATTTTAAAAATGCACAAGCATTAAAATCTTAAATTCCCCGTACTGAAATGAACTTTTCGTTCTAAAGTTATGTGTATTAGATTTGAGATTGAATAAAGATCTAGGGATTTCTCGTAATAATGAGAATGTGAGCGAGTTCATCAATAAAAAAAAATCAACAGCAGTCTGCTCTACGCAAATATACACTCTGTGAAAGAAAGAAAAAGAGAAAAAAAGAGAGAGAAATAATAAGGACCTATCAAAAAAAAGTCAGTGTACAGAGTACAGAACCACACTACAATTGCTGCTGTACATTTTTCCCCGAGTTTTGTTTTTTTTTTGACTATAGGAAAATGATTATGATTGGAAAATAACATAGAATTTTCTATTCATGTTTTTTTTCTCCTTTTCCCCTTGTCTTGTTTGTTCGTTTCATTAGAGTTTTGAACTCATATCGTTAGTAAATTATAACATTTGAAATGTTTGAAAAAAAAGAGAGGATCTGACGGGGATAAAAATGAAAATGTGGCGTTACGTTGCATTTGGGTGTTTGGCTAATACAAAAAGAACATAATTTTTTTCTCAAGATTATCTGAGACTCATTGAATTGAGGTTCATTTATGTGTGTGCGCCTATACACATATGTACATATAGATTGGCTCGTGGAATTTGGCGTAGGTTTTTTTATTTCTCTATTGCCTTATCGTAAATACACTCGAAAAACAAAACTATAGCAAAATGCCTGTAAATAGTACATATAGATAGTAGAAACTACATGGATGGTGATGGTAATATAGAGATGCTTTTGTAACAGGTATAAAAATCCATGAGCGCTTCCATGTGAATTCACAATGGATGTATAAATAATAATCTGAATACACACGTAGACAGAGAGAGAGAGAGAGAAAAAGAGAAGACGAAAAGCAAGACAAAGCCGAAGAGACCGAGACCAGGAGTTGGGATTAGAAGCTTTTTCTTTTTGAAAACAAAAAAAAACAGATTATTAGCAGAAGCAACAGCAGTGGAGTTGAAGTAGGTGCAAGCGAGTTGACTTTAGTCTCGTCGCCGTCGTCGTCGTCGTCCTCTGTGTGTGTGTGTGTATCTACCTATATATGTTTGTAAATTCGACATTTGCTTTGGCCAAGAATGTGCGCACACCGTTTAATTACGTTCCATGCATAAACTGTCAGTTGTAAATTTTGAAATTCGTGAGTAACCATATAATTAAGGAAGCATGTTCCGCTCACTAACTAATCTCTCTCTCTCTCTCTCTCTTTCTCTTTCCTTCCCTCATCTTTTCCATATGCAACCATCCAATATCCTCTCTCTCTCTCTCCTTCCTTCATATCCCGTTCTCCATCGCTATTCACTATTCACAATTTAGACCAGCATCCAAATCCAAACTTAATCATATTAAAAAATCTCTCATTTTTCGCCACTCAAAAAAAATCGAAATCTTTCATAAATTACCATGTGTAAGGATTTTTCTGCACCTTCCCCATTTTCTCATCATATTCGCGACAAGCCAATGAAAAAAAAACGGAATCAAAAAAATATTTCCATATAGCCAAACAAACATAATATGTAATAGAAAATCAATAGTATATAGAAATATGTCAACTCATTTGCGGATCTCCTTTTTTTCAAATCTGTTTTGCAACTGCAGTGGTGGTTGTGAAGAGGAGGAAGAAGAAAGGAAGAGAGAGAGAGTGTGTGTATAGAATGAATAGAATATGAGAGATGAGACATGTAAGTATAGGTATTTAGTATTTATGATGGGGACGACTTACATCCATAACACCAGCTGGGCCAAATGACGGGTGAGCTACTGTCCAACTCGGTCATAATGGACTTGAGAAGGACGAGTAAATTGAGATTGTCCCTTGGATTTGGGTGTCCTTCAGTGGTCTCACAACCTGAACCCGGAAACCCAGCAGCAGCAAGACCCGTCAGAATCGTCGAAGCACCCAAACCACCAACTTTCCCCACCACTTTGACTTTGTCTTTAAGTTTGACTTTGTCAACTTTACTCGTCCCCTTGCCCAACCGTTTACTCATAAGTGATGTCGTATTATTTATTTATTCCTCCAGATTCCAATTCACAACATTTCAATCCTCCAATTATCTATCTCTATATATATACATATATTTTGTATTTTTGCTTTTTTTTATATTAAACACACATACACACAATCCGCTCTCAATTCCTTCCGTATAATTTAATTAAATCGTATATATGTTTTATATTTATCTTTATCTTTCCTACAGTAAACACTCACAATCTAATGCTGGCCGCGTACAAAGTACAACCGGCTTATTACTGTTACTGATTTGCAACTGCAAGTCCACTGCTACACTTTTTCGAGCCATCACTCATCATTGCCGTTCTTATTTTCTAATCCTTTCCGTATCAATTATCAATATGATTGAATATGATGATCAACTGTAATTTGTGGAGACACTTGAAACTTTTTTAGAGATGTTCACAGTACATTGTGTGTGAATTTCGTGAGTCTCACACGGCTCAAAAAATGAGCATCACTCAATGAATAGAACTTAATTAATGAATTTTCAAGAAATTACGGTTTACGTTTTGTCGTAAAGTTTTCAACTTTCAACGGACTTGAATGTATTGGGGTGGAGGTAAAATGTGAGCCCATGTGCTCACGGAGAAGTGTGAGGATACCGCAAGAAGGTATATAACTTTGTATAACTTTCCCCACAGAGTGTTTGGTGTTGGTGGGATATTATTATATCAAGACAGGATTTTCTGTGTAATATATTTATTATGGAACGGTCCACGATTGACTGAAAGGCTCGGTGACTACAATCATGAATAGAATAGAGAATTCATCGCTCAAGGGCAATCTGCACCTGCTGCTGATCTTACTGGCTTCCACTATATGTACTCTCAAACTCTTTAGTTTGTGTTTGTGGACTGGGCTTCTTTTTATCTTTTACCCCCTTAATTTTTTATATACCTCAAAAGTCCTCTCCTCTGTCTCTCTCACACTCACACTCACAGACACAAACTTACATATTCATACATACATACTTTATTTTTCAACCCGACTTCACTTAATTATCATCAACATCAATTCCCTGTGCAATATAGATACTAGTAGGTTATACACAAACAGATATCCAAACTACAACTACAGATAATCGTTAGTTCTAACGTACTCATTCTGCTACTTGATACTTTCCCCCTATATATATACGATCTTGACTTTGCCTCCATCTGCTAAATACAACAAACCAAATACGACACTAACAATTACATAAGACAACACGTAATGTGTAATACGATTCGTCTATTCTAATTTCTCAGAAATTTGCACCTTCAAAACAATTTAAAATTAAGCTTGATAATAATCAAGTTTGTTTACATTAGCTCAAAAATTTGTAAAATTCGCTCAAAATGCCTAGAGATCCTACATAGTGTATAGGACCTAAACACTGAATGCTTTTGTCTTTTCCATTAAATCTGTAGTTCCGAACCGTAGTTTGGAATTCGCAGTCCATGTAAGTAAATAGACTGCTCACTCGACGCAGTCAACAGTCAAATTCAAAGATCTTAATCGGATATGCATTCATTTATTATTATTTCCAATATTTACTTGAATAATTGCAGTAACTGTTGGCAGTCTCTTTCTCTCTCTCTCTCTCTCTCTCTCTCTCTCTCTCTCTCTCTATTGTTGCAATTTTATGAGCAGGAGTCTCCTGTTCTTCCTCTACATTACATACATATGGTATAAACAACTTAGTAAAAATAGCAAGTGCAAAGCGTTAATGGAGGAACTGTATAACATGTTATTAATTATTACACATTACATCAGTATGTGCCCATACATACATTGTACATTAAAGTGTCTTACGATAAGAATTTGTATTTGTACGATATGCAAACGAACACTAATCGTAAGAGCTTCAAGTGAAACAATGATTTATTTCCATTTCCACATTTCCCATATCATCACAGTTCTTTCCCTATTGTCAGATTCATATATAATATCCTTTGCACTGCGATAATAATAATGCAGACTATGTATATACACATACAGATATCTCTTAATAAGTTGATGGTGTTTTGTTCGGACTCGAGTTTAGAAACTGGGCAATGAGCTTACGGCCACAAGAAAAACCTTTTGGTATTTAGTCCTTGTGAAGTTGGACACTTAATATTATGTATACAAATTGTATGTGTGTGTGTGTGTGTGTGTCTTTGTGTTTATATGCATATAGCATAGAGCACATTATCTTTATTATTACTTTGCCTTTCGGATATTGCACTTGTTTGGATGTATACCTTATAGATGTGTGTAATACACAGTCGTCGTCCGTCCAAGAAAATTCTACAACTCTACAAGCTTTGTGCATGGGACTATTTTTTTTATGCCATGCCAAGTATGTAGTAAACTAATGGCTAATGGGTAGTTCACAGATACACACAGCCGTGTGGAGTACTGAAACAGAATTCGAATTCAAATTTCGAATATGTAGGAATGGGAATAGTATGCGAGAGAGAGAGCGTCAAGATGTTTTTATAGCTGTATAATCTGTATGCACAATTCAAAATTGAATGATGATGCCTCATGTTTAATGGTCTGTAGTCTGTAGTCTGTATCGTTCTCTCTCTCTCTTTCTCTCGTGTGTATATATATGTGTGTGTACAGATACAATAAGAGATGAAAAGACCACGAGTCCGTAATACTATTTCGTATTACAAAGTTACAACTTCAACTTACAACGGTGGACTCTACTCTCAAGTCTCAAGACAACAACATGAAGATGAAGAAGAATAAATGAGTCTTGAATTCAAGATTGGACATTGAACTTGGTTTTAGTTAAATTTTTATCTACGTGCCCAAAGGACAGGAATAATAATAATAATACAGATATATAGTAAAGTAAAAATGTATGTGTAGTAGTGAGAGGAAATTGTGGGTAAGTACAAAACACCAGAGAGAGAGAGAGAGAGAGAGAGAGAGGAAGAAACAGAGTGCCGAAGAAATATCTGCCGAGAAGTGACTGACGATGCGTGCTCTTGACAATGCACACACACACAAACAGAGTACACACACACACACAGGTATATGTGTAAAGATGATATAAGGTAGCCAAAGTAATATCCGAGTTAAACAACAACCAACAAACCAACAAGAGCTACTTCTATCTGAATCTGTAAATCTGTACTCATTCCAATCTCATCTAAAGATGACCACTTGTCATGTGCTCTGTCCATCTCTCTCTCTCTCTCTCTCTCTCTCTCTCTCTGTCGTTCTGTTTCTTCAAACACTGTGTGCAGTTATCTCGTTGAACTTTTTTCTCTGTTTCTCTCTCTCTCTCTCTCTCTTTAATACTTCCACTTGTTCCTCCTGCTGCTTCTTCACACTTGTCTTCGCCTTTTGTCAACCAACTAGGAAATGAAAATGGGGAATGGCAATAAATTCACATTTCAGACAATTCAAAAGCACATCAGGACTTTATAACAGACTTGTAATAATAATAACAATTATTATTTTCATTTCCCACTATAGAATTTCTCTAAATTTCTCAATCATTTCAAATGATAAAAAAAAACAATTGCGTAAAGAAACAGTATATAGTTTTGATTTGATTCGAGGATTCGGGGATTTTTAGACAGATGTGATCAACGTATATTCAACGGATATAGTACATATGAATTAGAGGACTTTGACAAAGTCAAGATTCTATAGTGAGAGTCAAATTTTATTATTTAGTGAAAAAAAGACAAGAATGAGCGGAGGATGATCCTGTGAAAAAGATGATAAAATAAAACAAAATACCCTGAGACTTTTCCACCTAAAATTCACGAAATAACAACAACATATCACAGACTAAATGCAAGTACTCAAAGAAACGTTTTAAGTTGAAGACGACGAACGACGACGAAGAGAGAAAGAAATGAGAAATGAGAAGCGGATAAAGGATTTAAAAAAAAGAAAAGAAAAACTATTGGGTTGGAATCATAAGATGTAAGACAGGATTCACAGTATAAAATCTCTCGAAGGACAAACAGAAAACACAAACATCATACACATGTACATGTATACATACGTATGTGTCTGCGTCTGTGTTGTGTATTTGTGTATGCACAAGAGGGTAACGCTAGTGAAACATGCACAAACATTATACATTTCGAGTCCAAAAATTCACAGAATGAGAGAAAAACTCTTCCAATTCTTTACATGTGGGTAATGCAGATACAGATACATATACTCTCAAGTTGTCTATATAGTCTATCATACTTTCCTTTAGAGTTGCTACTAGATTTTACCTACTCCAATATGAAATATACTCAAGTTTTTTGATAGGAAACTCATGGGATGTGGGCACATGGGGCCATCAATTGATGCAGTCAAAAACGACAGCCACCTCTACAATCTACAATACCAAAAGTTATATTACCTCCTATTAAAAGACATAAAATAGAGAGAGAGAGAGAGAAGGGACAAATAATATTATGTGCATATATGCATTAGAAAATATCGTCAAGTTTGTGTAAAGAGAGTGCAAGAAAATTTGTGAAATCTTGACTCGTTTTCTCTCTGCGATGGACCTGGTACTACCTCGCTGCTTTGGTCTCTCTCTCTCTCTCTCTCTCTCTCTCTCTGTTGACTTCATCTCTCTCATCCGTCCCCAAAAAACCAAACCAAACCAAACGATGAGAGGAGATGAGCAATGAGTACGAAAATTAACATGAAGACACAGACACACACAATATATACAATCATGTATCTGTATAAAGACGTATGTCTATGGTACAAGTTGTACATACGTGTGAGAATTCACTGAAGCGTGCAGGACTTAAAAGTGAAAAAAATTTCATCGTCACAGGGTCACAGGTACGGAGAAAAAATGTCATCATTTATACCGGAAGTCTCTTCCACCGCAAACTTGGGCATTATTAGCGTCAACTTTTTTGGAAACTTCAACTTTAAAATTCAACCAACAAAATATCTATTTTTTTCCCTATACACAAATGTGTGTGTGTGTATTACTGTGCATCCCCCCACTGTCTGTCTACTGTGGCTACACATTATTACTATTACAGATTCCCTATATCTTTTTTTCCACGGGGTTTCTTTCGTTTCTAGTTGTTATTAAATACTTACTTGCATGCCTTTTTCCTCCTACCTTTTCTTATACATTTACAAAATATACTCAAAAATAGTGTCCATTCATTCTTCCATTCATTTGAATCATTTGTATCTACAAATTTTATAACAAAATATCTCTTACATCAACACTTATTCCTTAAGATCAGTGTGTACTCGAATTCTACTTGTTTGGGCTAAAAAATTTGATTTAAATTAATATAAAATGAGGCAGAAATTAAAAATGGCTGATCATACAAAAGAAAGAAGAAGAGGAGGAGGAGAAAGAAAAGGACAAAGATAAAAGAGGAGAGCACAAAAAGCCCGAGGAAGAAAAAAATGTTTTTTTTCTTTTTGCAAATTAGAATGACTAAAAAATGTAAAATTCCATTCCGGTCACACTAGTATAGGCCATGTACGTGGATTGAGTATGGATTCCATGTATGATGTAGCGACTATACTGCATAATTTCTGGGACTATATGCAAATGAAACTAGTGTAAATGTGGAAGAGCAAAAAATAAAGAGTAATTTGTATTTGTTGGTTGGTGATAAGCGGATAATAAGGAATGGAAATAAGGAGCATTTTTATCTTGTAGTCGTTTTTTATTTTGAGAAAAAAGCATTAGTGTGTATATTTTTGTGTGTGTATATGGTTGGATGGTATGCACAATATAACCTAATACTTAATTAATATGGATTTTCTTTAGATTTGCTTATACATTCCTTGTATTATAGTTTGTAGTTTGAGGAAATATTTTATTATTATTATATCAAAACGTGTATAGTTACACCTATATGTGTTTTCTCTCTCCTTATAATAATAATAATAATGATGGAAAACGGGTGGACTTTGGTGAACCTGTGGACTGTGGACTGTTGCGAGTGGAGACTACGGACAAGTTGAGTCTTTTGAAAAAGCTCTTTGAAAATTTATTGCATTGTCATTGGCATTGCCTGCTAGCTATTAATTTATTGTACAATGACATATGTAGCGTTTTTTCTGCGCACTTCGTGAGTCATAATAGGTATGAAATACAATTTTTTTTCTCTACACCCCGACTTCTCTCTCTCTCGTTTCCCCCCATTGAAACCATATTACAAGATTACAACTACATTAATACACAAGATGAAGAAGAAAAGTATTAGTGAGAGAGAGAGAAAGATTTGAAAGAATGTGTTCACTTTGAGCGGCAATCAGAAAACGTTACGAGGATGATGACGATGACGACTTGGAGTCCAATACCAAATACTAATACTATAAACTATAAGTCTCTCAGTCTCAGTCTTAGTAAGTACAAAAGTGAGAACCAAAGATTAGATTTAGATTGGGAGAAAAGAGAGACAGAGCCACTAAAGATGCAATAATAATCTTTGTATATCTTCATTCTCATCTTTATCTTCATTCCAATTCTCACTCTCGCAGTGTTTGTGTATAGTAAATAGTATACCTTGATTTTCCAAGAATTATATTATAATAGATACCTACTCATCTTTACTTATATGCACAATAATAATATCTGACATACCTACACACAAGTCTCCCGGTATATGCACAATCTTTCATCTCATCGTCAATATAGCGTCATAAGTCTAATCACAAATATACTAATTCCCAATTCTAATCGCATCCTTTCGGAAGTATCAACAATAATAAAACATTTTCACATTTTTTATATCACACCGATATAATATATGATTTCAAAAAAGGTTTCACAGTTGATTCATAAAGTTTGATCTGCAATCTATCCAAGAAATTGTATAAACAGGTAAAAACTTAATTTACAGGCTCTGAATTTGCATTATTTGCAAAAGAACAATATCATGATAACAATGATCATAAGTATTTCCTTAATTTTATAGTACTTTTGAAAGAAAGTAGATGAAAGATGGATAAAAGGTTAAGAGATACAGATTGAGAAGCAGGGACCAAAATAAAAGATTGTGTAACAAAATGTAATGACGTATACCTTTCAGCGATTTGATCTTCTTTATTATGGACGTGAGCTTCATCGAGTCAATCGGACTATTGAACAAGAAAAAAAAGTAAATCTCAAGTTTGACTGTTGTTAGTTTGATGGTATTATACAATAATAATAATTAAAGTGTACAGACGTAAATATATCGTTTTTAATTTGAAAAGAAAACGTGTCACTTTGATACAACTTTAATTTACAAATACAAAATAAGTAAGTAATGAAGTACAGTTTAAATACTCACCTACTTTTCCCCGATGATTCCTCGTCATTCGAAGTCGAGTCTTCCATCGGTGTGATCTGCAAATAATCATTAAACAAAAAGTTGACATAATTAAGGAAATTCATTCACAATTCGTATCGAATGTTTTCGACTTTCGAATTTCAACGCCGTTTGCCGGATTTCAGTGGTCGGTTCTCGGCGATGGTGAGACAGCTGGTGAACCCAATAGAATTTGATGATACTGCTTTCACAAAATGAATGTCACTCATGTCTCTTGTGTTAGTTGTGGATATTTGAATCATCTTAATTGCTCCGTAGATTTAGATTTAGAATTTTACAAACAAATAAAGCAAGCATTCTTCTTGATGAATTTATTGTCAGTACAGAGTAGAGAGATGGAAAAAGGTGGTAGAAATCAACTGCTGAGTGTATGTACATGGCATTCTCAATACACACACCTTTTCAAACTGCACACTTCTCCCTTTTGTGATGAGATAGTTATTTACCTTTTGATTTTATGGGAGAGCCATGTGAAAACAATTGTCTAAAATACAACGCTTCATCACCATCTCTTTAAACATTAAGCCCAATCATATATAATGTTAATAGTCAAGGACAATAATTAAAGAGCGGCAGCGGCTCCACACCGAACGAAAAGACGACGACCAACTCCAAAGATGATTTTTTTTTTTTACCCCTTTCGCTCTTTACTCTTTTATCTTGTATCTATATGTACTTACGTATAGTTTTGCTTGTGGAGAAGCTAAATGCAACGCAACCCAATGTGCTTTATGACCGCAGTATAATAATGGTAATAATAATAATCATCCTCATTCAAAACCTTTCCATAAAGTTTCGAGCAATCCAGAGAAAGGACCAATAAAATTCCAATTTTTTTTATTATAAAAACATGTGACAGAAATTCCTCTCATCCAAATTTTGAAAATCATCCTTATTCTTTTATCTGTATATGATAATCGAAGGATGGAAGATTCAAGCGGAAGTGAGCAATCGCGGGAATGAATGCCGACCGTGGATGTTTTTGGTAAAGAGATTCGAGATTCTGAGAGGCATGAATTTTGATTATAGTTGAGCTTTTAATTGTGATTAGATTCGATTATTCAAATGTGTCTTGATTGTCGTACTCTAATTTCTAATTCCCAGAGCCTACAGCCTAAAAAATTTACCAAGGTCCAGAGTCTATATAGACGATCTGAATCGGAATTATTTCCTATTGTACTAATTTGTATATGTGTGTGAGTGAGAACTGGCATGGATTATATATATGATGATTCCAATTGTCGAAAGAAATGGGAGTTTCTCAGATTTCAAATCCAAAATCAGAATTAATGGTAAAAATATTTGAGGAATTGAATGGAGATTTCAATTGAAGAAAAAAACTTTTGGATTATTATCATTATTATGAGAGTTTGTGATTGTATGCGGTAGGCAAAGGCCACGAGGGATGAAAAAAGACATGTAATAATAATATGTAGATTACCAAAGTATAGCTATTATCCATTATATAATGAAAAGACCAAGAAGAAGGGGAAAAAAATAGAAAATAGAGTAGAAGCTAATAGGAAATCCTGGACAATGGCAAATATCTGTAGCTGACTGACTTTGACTTGGCTTCTCCATCTCTCTCTCTCTCTCTCTCTCTCTCTCTCTCTCTCTCTCTCTCTCTTTCGTCTTTTGGACTTTTTTTTTAGTTTAGCTTTGGCTTTGGTCTTAATGACGGCACATGTACAAGTATTAAAAAGAAGGGATTTCCATAGAGCCATCGACCAATGGACACATTCATAATATTAATAATACATATGTCCGTTGTTGTACAAGATGAGAGAATTCATTAATCATACGTCGACGACTTTAATTTGGATACACATAGAGCAAGTCTATAGACACATTAGACACATACACACACACACATACAGGTAGTTGTATAAAACTAAGGAGAAAAGACGAAGAAGGAAAAAAAACCTTTTCACATATTCATTGCTACTGGGTACTGCGGGGAAAGAGAGAGAGAGAGAGAGCCCACAGGGAATTTTTTTTAAAGAGCTTTTTATTTTTCTATTTTCATTATTACTCACTGCCCTCAACTCAAACTCAACCAGCATCATATACACCGACTTACCTTCACCTTCAGCTCCTTTTTCTATATCTACCTGCAACCTGTACGATCGTCCACAAACACACACACACACACACACACGGACGACGGACGACTCCTTTTATTTACCGTATAGACGCTAGACTTAGACGGTAGACATACGTATAGAGATAATACACACTAACAATATACTAAGTTATATGTAGATACTGGAGCTCTTGCTTGATACCTAATATGACTTGAATTGAATTGACTTTATTATGTCAGATGACACTCTGATATCATCTCTATATGAAAGACCGCCTTACGCCTCACATTTCTCAAACCCATGTAAAAGACTATCGAGCATCACCAATATTAACCTGTATAGATTCTTATCCATCGAGAATCAAGATCAGTTTTTTTAATTTTTTTTTTTCTTCATAATATTCTATTTAAAAACAAGTACAAAAGCAGTGCACATGAAATATGAATGCATTTCTCGGAATTATTATCACTAAGTATTCACTTTTTGCATTGAGAATTTTTCATCTCTGCTAATCTAATTCCTTAATTTTTCTGCTATACCCTATACCGTCATGCCGAATAACCTTATAAATACAACTAGACAGACTGTTCTGAACTGACTCGAAGGTCCGCTATACTGAGGATTTGAGCTGAGTGGCGAACAAGTGATACATTGCAGTTGATGTTTTCTTAAGTACTTTTATGCTTATGTATTTTGGAAATGAAATATCTAGAGCTTTGGAAGAAACATTGCCAAAAATGATGATGTGGGTACATTTCATATTTATGTTAAGGCGAGTATACAGACAGTAAGTACAAATAGTCTATTTGTGGAGAGTGAATATACACGGAAAAGCTTGGAACCAGGCGACAGATCTGTAAATGAAGTCAGAGGGGTGAGAGGTCAGATTGGATTTTGAATCGGAAACTTGAGCGATGGACGAACAAGAAGAAGCTGAGGGTCTTTTTTAAGAGTTGCGTCTGCTGAGAGACAGAGACAGAGAGAGAGAAAGAAAGAAAGAAAGAAAGAAAGAAGAGAGACGCAACAATGTAGGTAATGATGCGCTATACATGTGAATTGTGAATATAATTACGGCGGAAAATGTTGAGTGTAGTTGGTATATAGTTTATGCTCATCCTTATTGCTTGCTTATTACTCTCCGCATTTACTATTTACTTATTACATGGTCGACTCTCAACAATGAGAATGAGCCATGACTCTTTTTCCTGCTTCTGGCACTCTCGCACTCCGACTCTTCCACTCGACGGTCCAACTCCAACTCTAAACTCTATTCACTCTTTCTTGACAATACAAAAATCCCTTGGCTTTTGCCTCCAGTCCCATATACATTGTACAACACGTAAAACTAGTACATTGCGGTCTATACCACAGAGCACCACACAGCACACAGCACTATATCACAGCAGAAACACTACCAAAGACCAAAGCACGATGTAAAAAAAAATCCACTTTTTATTTGAATATTTTTCTGTAATTAGCTTCATTGTTGTTTTCTATATAGAACCGAAGAGAAAGAAACTGCTCGCCATGATACACAGTAGATAATACACACACACACTCTCACTCACACACACATTTGGGTTTTTTCCCTCAACGTCAGCAGCCCTTGTATAGTCGTATTCGTATAGTTGACTTCATTTAGCTATTGTAGGTATACTCATAGTAATAATTAGTATGTGCCTGTTGAAAATCTACGTAAAGTTATATCCATGAACTTGAGAATGTGTGTGTGTGTCAACTAGTTAAAAATTCTGAGGTAATTTGTAATTTGCTGGTCCCGAGTCTTGTTCTCGTATCTCATGTCGTGTGTATATATATTATATATATGTATTCTTTCTAATATTTTTCTTGTGTCCATTCTTTATGATTACATAAAAGCACACACATTGTTGCGAGCCGTCTCTCTCTCTCTCTCTATGTGTCTCTACCTATCCTTCTCTCTATTCGCTTCACTTATTTATTTTCTAATACATTGTTTGTTACGGTTGTGAGTTGAAATGAGATGAGATGAGGTGAGCTATTAGTTTATTATGTATAGAGCAAACTCGTGCATCTTGAGCTACATGGGGATGGGGAAACTATGAAATAATAATAATTGTATGGCTATTGGCTATTGTGAGTGTTTCAGTGTAGAATGTTGAATGTAGGAGCAGAAGCCTTCTGAATTGAGATTCTCAATCGGTGTGCGGCTCTCTCTCAGAATTTTTAAGGGCTTCTTCATCTTCTCCTTCTTGTTCTTGTTCCCTACATAGATTATTTCTTAATTGATGGTGACGAAACAGCTTCTGCTACTTTACTTTTCGCCACAGACAACTACTGTTCACTTTTTTTCAAGTCGATTTAATTGGTCTATACCAATCAAAATCAAAATCACCAATTATGAACATCATATGAATTTGACAATCATTTTGTCCTTATTATTTAGCGTTATGACATTTGAATTCCCTGTTGAAATGAAAAACTTCAAACCGAGTTTAGCTATCGAATGTACTAGTAAGTAAATTCTTAATAATCGTAATGCGGGTAAAAGCTGTGTGGCAAAAGGTCATGGAGAAATGTGCTTCTTACTATTTAGGCAAAGAATGACTGTCAGGAAGGAGAAAGGACATGAAGGAAAACGAAAAAAACTACGAACGATACAGTTGGAAGTTGAAACGATATAACCGGTTTTTTCTCTTTCTTCTTCTTCTTGGAAGGAAATAAATAAATCCTGACGGAATGAAATGACTCAATTTACTTGAGCTTACGTGAGCCAAAAAACTCACACACATGAGAATCTTCTCGTAATATTTTTGCGTGGATTTATCGTGTCTCTTGTGTGTATATTCATTCATTCATTTCATTCATTCCTAGAAACCAAAGCTCTCAATTGACTTTGACTTTGACTTGGGAAATGGTTGAATGAAAACCGGTTTTCCTATTTCTCTCGCCCTCTCTCTCTCTCTCTCTCTCTCTCTCTCTCTCTCTCTCTCTCTCGGCGTCGACTATTACACAGATTACACTAAAAATGCTAATAGCTATAATAGGAAAATAGTAAACTCTCCATTGCTTTTCTGTGTTTTGTATGGATGGAAAAGTCATGTGCATGTTTGTATAAGGAAAGCAAAAAAAAAAAGAAAAAAAAACAACGAGAGTAAAACTCATTGAGAACTTTTCTCCATTAATTTGGAAATGTGTAATGAAAACTACATAGGAGCATAGTTTTTGTGCACTTATTACCTTTTACACAGGCATTTGTGTGGGCTTTGGGTTATCATGTCAAGTTTTTTCTTAGAGTCGTCGTGTAATTCATATATACAGAGTCTGTATTGCAGACATTAGATCACAAGACATGAGAAGGGAAGTATTTAGCATGGAACGGAATAATCATTCCCAGCCTTTGTACAAGTAATTACAAGTTTTAATTGTAAGAATTTCCCCCAAAATTCTCTAAATATTTTAATAAATTCCTGTAAGTAGGGTTTCTTCATTCATTCCGGAGCAGTACTAGTATGTAGTGTTGTATTTGAGCTATTTCTTTTGCACAATATATATATGTAAACTGTGAATTGGAGAGATTTCGAGTTTTTTCTCCATGTCTTTTCAATCCTATAATCCCTTTTCTCCATATATTTTCAACACTCTCAATTCAGAACGTTGAATCAACGTTGAAATTCTGTTGTTTTGACGAAAAATACGGAAAAAGCAACCGTATTCACGGTAAAAAAGGTCTTACATTTTTTCACGGTTGTTTCAACGTTTTTTTGCGTCAAATTAACAATATCTTTGTTAAAACAACGTTATTTTTGTTCAAATCAACCAAAAATAACGTTGTTTTAACGCAATATACGATAGGACCGAAATTACAATTTATTTAACGTTGTCGAATTGAGTGTGAAGGTAAACTTTTCCCTCATTTCAACGCCGATTTAGTTTACTCGTTCCGAGACCCCATGCTCTCAAGACAACTATTTATATCTGTAGTTTCTGGGATTTGACAAATGTTGCAAAAATCAAAACATTCCAAGAAAGTTTTTTCATTCCATTACAATTACAGAGGACTTGGAATCCATCTAGAAATAGCTGATAAATAGACCAATGCCGAATATATATATATAAAATGGAACTTGGAAATGACAGTCCCAATTATGGATACCAAATTAAAAAATATTCTCTATTTATAGTTGAATTCCACATTTCATTACATTTTCCGAACAGAATCGGATTCTGAGAATCCAACTTCCTTGCAATGTGTATTTTGTGCTACTTCCAATAGCAATTAAATTGATAAAGCTGAGTATCAAAAGATATTGCTAATAAGAATACAAATGGAGCTCTCCAAACTCACACATATCTTTGATATATACTTTGATCTTACAAATAGAGGAATCCAAACCGAAACCAAAACCCAAAACAATTTGGCTTATATTTTTTTGTTCAAGTTTAATTTGCTGTATCATCTTGCCTCTTGTTTTTTTCATGTTGGACGTTCGTCACTCTCCTCACAAACAAACACGTCATAAAACTCTCTCAGCTCTCATCAACAAACACAACAGAAAAACGGACGCCATTGTTCAATTTCACGCTCCAGCTATTCCACGGAATTGAGAAACCCGAAATTGATTATCCTTTTCTCAGTTTTCTCTCCTAAATACTGTCTTATATACTTCTTATAACTCGAATTATTAGTTGAAGTATCCTTGAATTCCAGTAGCAGTGTGTAATTTAAGTAGGATTCACTGATCACTGCACAACCTACGTATCATTTCATATGGGGAGGTTATTTCCAGAAATTCCCTCTAATGATAATAATAATAAAGAGGGAAGAAATGGATCGAGAATGTGACATTGGAATTCGGAAATGTCGTCCAATATAATATATAGAAGGACGTGGAGAGTTTTAAATTGCCTTTTATTTTCTCCTATTTCCTCCTGTATCGTTAGAAAAGTAGAAAATATAACTGAATATATATTATATTGTCTGCCATTTGTTAGTATTTACTTGGGGATTTCATTTCATGTGTTTGGAGATTTGGTGAGGAATTTATTATTATTATTACTATTAATACTATATTGCATGAAATTGTCTAAAAATTAAGCTAAATACAACGCCAAGTATTTGGGATATTTCATACATAATAGTTGATGATGCAAGAGAAAGTATGGTGTAAATATGATATTGTATTATTGTGGGGGTTACCTTATCAGTATGAAAACAGTCGCAGGCGTTGGCATGAACGCTGATGAGATTTCGTTTAATCAGTAACTTCAAACTTTTCCCGTTATGCCGTATACTTCGTTTCCAGTCTTTAGCGCTTTCCCGGCCGGACAACTGTTGGAATTCATTGGGTGTGAGGAAGACTCCATTGTAGTAAATACAACTCCCTTTAGAGCCTTGACATAATTTACTCAAGTTCATATAGCCGATATTATTTCCACACTCCACTTGAATGATAAGATTTGTTGAATGAATATCATTGTGACTGACACTGTGACTCAAATTCAAATTTAAACTTGGACTCGTCAAACTATTACTCAAATTATTCAAATCCAAATTTTGAAGATTTTGACTATGATGATTATAATGATGATGATTATGATTGATGGATTGAGCTGCACCGGATTGGAATTGATTATTGATAAATTCCACACTTGGTGGCTGAAGGAGAGGAAGCAACGATGTTGTTTCTGGCAACATATTGACTCTTCGATTGAACAAGAATCGATGATTTTTTTCCAGTTTTATTTAAAAGGTGAAATTGACGAGAGTTTACGGTCATATGACCCTTTTGCTATGGTTTTCCCACCTTGTAACCCTTGTAATATATAGAAAAAGCCTTTCCAATATCAAATACATGTATGTACACTTTTTATATAGTAGATATACACTCTTTGGGGCAAAATGTCTCCGCTCTCACGATAGTGAAAGTTTCTTTTATATCCATGTACATTTTTGCATAGCCTATACGTATCTAGATACTTTTATACATCTCCTTTTATTTTTATTACACATTTTCAACAAACTATATCATTTTGTTTTTTGGTTTCAGCTCATTCAAATACATGCATACTGACTCTCGTCTATTCACCTATTGAATATGTATTGGGGAAAAACCAAGGTTAGAAGGTACACTTCCAATTTGTTTCTGTACAAAAAAAGAACATGTATTATGAAATGCGCAAAAGAACAGCAATTCGGAAATTGAAATCAAACAATTATGTTCAACTTGAGATCAAATTCATGAGAAAATATTTTACATTGAGAATTCAAAACATGAAGTGTTAGATATATACTTTCAATTTTTCTCTAATAATTAGTAAGTATGAAAACATTAGGTAATAGGTTTGACTGCTACTCTTTTACCGGGAGTGACTAGCAAAAATCATAAATACTATATAATAATATACAAGACTCGTGGCTTGTTGTGTAAAAATGTTGTGAAAAGTTGATAGTTTTCGTTTTCAGTTTCGTATACGGTTGATCGGAGGCGAAAGTTTTTGCCAAGTTCATATTGAAAAAAGTTACCCCCTTGACTGTTGTTTAGGTACATTTGCATTGGATTCATTGTAACATTTACTGAGAGAATTTTCCGCTATCTCTCTCTCTCTACCTCTTTCCCATATTACCATTTAACATTCGATACTATTAAAAATCAAAGATGAGACAAAACCTGTACAAGTGAACTTTAATTCTGTTTACATCGTAATGCCTCAATAATTTTTTTCCTTTCGTCTCTCTCTCTGTCGTTGTATTGACTACGATGAGAAGTGCAGTTGCAAAACCTACGGGGAGAGTAATACAATAAATTATAAAATTGAGCGATGGTCGATGACAAACAGTCACGCTCAACTACAGACTCCACACAGTCAATTTCAATAGAGCAAATCAGTAAAGCAAAAGTTCATTTTCAGAGATTTCTGATCTATAGAAAAGCAAAAAATCCTTCATCCTTGCCCTTGTCAAATTCTCAATTTCCCCAATCTCTTAACCAGAGGTTTTCATAGGGATTTCGAATCGAAATGCCAAGTCAATTTTTTCCTAATGACAGTGTAGTAGGCTAATGATCCTTTTGATGACTTTGTCAAAATAGGAATAATTGTAGCATGAATAAAACAAAATAGTTTATTTTTGCTTTTGCAAATAGTTTGCGATTTTTTATTCATCATACATTATTGTATATTAGGTATGTATTTTTATTATATTTTTATCATCATCTCATCATATATCATCATGATTCAAAATTGATCATCAAGTCTATTTCATCATTATTATTATATATAATATTTCTTCAATATACCTTCATACTTTAATTCGAGACAAATTTGATAATAAAAATGACATTTCTGAACTTGGCAATACATACATGAAACACAAAAAAAGAAATATATTATATAATGAACATTGGACATTCTTTGACATTTCATTTCTAAATTCCGAAACATGTAGATACAATGCATAAGTCTTTGTCGTCGTACAACTCAAAATACACATTAATAATATAATGATTATATTATTAAAAATTACAGTACAGTAATAATTATGTCATCATAATGTAATATAAGTTAAGCGTTTAAAAAAACATTATGAATAAATCATGAACGTAATAAGTTCTACACTGTGGTTATCATATTATTTATACAATTATTTTTGAAACATACATAATTATGTCCATAGTGGCTTTATGGCCACTTGAATCATAATCGGTAAATAATAATAATTAAATAAAATGACAAATACATACAATGTGTTTCCATTCAAAAAGGAAACAAAAGTCATCTAATTCTATTTTTTTTTTTTTTTTTTCACAGCATATTGCTTAGGATTTGTTTTTATAGAAATCTAATGTTAAGTTAGAAATACACGAGTTAATAGGTAAATAAAATAACCAATTGACAACTATTATTGTTTGTTTGTGTGTGTTTGATAAAATGATAGCATTTAAAATATATAATATACATTAATAATAATTACTGTATGATATTTCTGCCTTCGTAGTCGTCGCCTCATTTCATTATAGGTAGATATTTGTCTAGTGTAAAATGCTAAAGTTAATCATAACCTTTTTGTTAATTTTTGTGGGAACAATACGGAGTTAGGTTATGGTACAATAGTATTATTATTTCAAATATACTTTTGTAAATTATCAATATTGGACTTTATCCGCGTCATACACAACTAATATTATGTTAAATATTATTAATGATATATAGTATAGATATATATTTTATTTACATAATATAAATCGAACATTGACGACGTAAAACCATACCATTCCCCCTTCCCTTTCTATTTGTAAAGAGTAAGTATATTATTATACGTAGATGTATATTATTAAAAGGTACTATTTGTAATAATTATTACTGTAATTAAGTGGCGAGCACAATGTAAATTCATAAATGTAGTAGATTCAAACTGACTACATGAACTAACCATTATTTTAAAAGTTGTGTGAGGTGTGTAGGTCGAAGGTTATTCATAATTAATTAATCTCATTTACATCATCATAATCTAAAATCAAAAAATCATAAAAAGAATTCCAGTCAATTTGGTCAGTTCATGATAATTAAAAACGCATGCATTCTCTTATTAAAATTAAAGTCTCTATTCTTTTTATACACAATACAATCAATAATAATAATAATTATTATTGTTAAACTTTGACGAAGCATAGTAAAGTATAAGCAAACAAGTAGGAACGGGAAACTGAAAAAAAGCCAGTAGCTGTTTTTCTTATTCTATTTTTGTTTATTAAAATATTAAAACTAAAATAAGAATAATTGATATCATATTTTGTTAAAATGTTGATGCATTTTGTTTTACGTATAACAGATTAAAATCAAAGTGTATTATATAATGTTGTTATTATATGTGTAAAGTGGTAAAAACGAAAGACAGCTAGCTGTAAAATGAAAAGCAGCTGTATTTTTAAATAGATAAAACTTAAAACCGTTATACCTACCTACTACCTATGGTATTAGAAATAGTTGTAGCTGTGATTTCACTTTTCAAAATAATATAGTAATACAAGTAAATTATATTACTAAAATTATCATTGTATTATTCTTTTATATTAATTTAACGTCAAAATCAGTCGAAAACTATGTATATATTATTTCACTGTGTATACATAATAATATACCAACCCATAGTAATGATAATAATAATTTTGTGTAGTAATAATAAACATATACATAATATTGTAACCTACGACAGAATAAAATTCCAAAGTTACTTGGTGGTTGAGGTTGTTCATGAGTGAGTGATAAAAGGATTGATTAATAACGGCGTGTCAGAGCCGTCAGAGGGGCCGTCCGATTTCGGGCATCTGGGAAACGGGCCACATAGTTTTCTTCTCGTAAGAATTTTACGGACAGTAAGTGACCTGAAACATAATGATGAATAAATAAATAAACACATTCATACAAATGACAGGTACAAAGATTTATCTTTCTAATATTTCCATTATTATATTACTTTCACCGCTAATGTAAAAAAAAAATTTAGTACTAACCATCAAACCACCAACCATGAAGAGCTAAATATGCTTTCCTTGCGTCCTCCTTCGTGGCACATTTGACATACACACATCCCTCAGCGGATCCAACTCCAACATGGCAAATTTGAGAGTGAGGACATTTTTCTAGTATGGCACTCTCGATTCGACTTTGTCGGGTCTCATTACTTGCGTCCGCGTCAAACCTACGTTCAAAGAAAAGATAAAAAGTTGGAATGAGTGACTTTTGTGCATAATTAGTAATAATTACTGAATTACTGATTAACCAGTATAAAGACATGTATAACACATCAAAGCTCAATAACAATATGTATTAAATTATTAAATATACATATGGCATGGGAATAAATATTTTTTGTACATTTGCCGGATTTTGAGACAATTTGTGGGTGAAATGGGGAGAGCGTATGGACTTCCGTCTGATAATTCAAAGGCTTGTCCTTGCCATTTACTGGACGGTGAGTTGGATGGAGATTCATCAGATGGTTTTTGAGGAGGCATTGGAGTATGGTTGGGTGATCGGGCATTATTTCCTGTTAATGGGAGTGCATTTGGCGGGGTTGAGTGTAGAGAAGATCCCAATGAACTTCGGGATCGGCTAGTAAGAGGAGATGCATTGGGAAGCCATCTCCATACACGAAACTCTTCACCAGAAATATGTTGAATCTCTTCGCGTACTCTCGACTCGTTATTTGATATGTAGCCAACAACTCGGGTCCATAAGGCAGCTTTGCTGAGTCTATCCTTCGCAGGCACCAATGCATCACGAATGTGATTAACCGCAAGAAAAGCGTCGACGCCCGTTTCCCTGAATTAAAGAAATGAGATTCATAATTAGTTAAAATTTAAAATTGCATAAAAAATGCAATATAATGGTTTTGCTGTTTTCATGTTAAAATGAAGAATACTATGAAGCAAAGTGTCCCATTTCAGCAAGTTCTTAACTCGAGAAGCAAGCACAGTAAGTCTAATTTTCGGGTACCTGAAATCCGCATTTCTAACGGAACGATATTGATGAAAAAGATGAAAATGATCAAAAAATAATTTTGATCCCAATTTTTTTTTACCCGAAACGGGTATTTCCGAAATTCGGTGATTTCCGGTTCTGGTGCTCACTTTTTCATGAGAAATATTTATATGAGGTAAACAAACATGAGGAATCCGAATCTGAAATCCGGGTATTTTCGAGTTTTTGGCATTGAATATCACTAAAAAAACCCGAAAATACCCGGATTTTTTGGAAACGGATTTCAGATTCGGATTCCTCATATTTGTTTACCAAATATACACATTTCTCATGAAAAAGTGAGCACCAGATCCCGGTTCGGGTCAAAAAAATTCGGTTTTTGTCATTAATAGTTTATAGAATCGTGTTCCCCGTATTTTTTGACCATTCTCATCTTTTTATTTCATCAAAATCGTTCCTTTAGAAATGCGGATTTCAGGTACCCGAAAATTAGACTTACTGTGCTTGCTACTCGAGTTAAGACCTTGCTGAATTGGGACCGTTTGCTATGAAGACTTACTTGGCGACTTCAAACTGGTCTAGAAGCATTTGTAAAACGTTGTCAACAAAAATGAAAACTTGATTCTCTTCATCCTTCTTTTTCTTTTGGTAATACAAAACCCCGTTGTACGATAAATAGATAGCTCCAACAACTAGAGAAATGAAAAATGTAAATACAATATCATTAAACATTACAGTAACAGTAATTGTTCCATTGAAAATTGTAATTATGTTTACCGCTATTATTTCTTACCACATGAACAGACGACAACATAAAAGAGTGCAACTTGAAAGTAGCTCCAGATTTGACAGTAGAAAGATGGGCTAATATTTGTTGCAGATATTCGAGAAGTAGTATAATTTATTTCATGAAGCTCCTTTGGATTCAGTAATTCAGTCGTCTCATCTTTTTCAATCTTCAAACCCCAGTTGGGATTCTCAGCACATAATATCAACATTCCATTAAAGGCATCATCCACTTCCTGTTTTTTCTGCAGAGAAAAAATTAAAATTAACCTTCATGTCATGATTATGATACTTATTATTAAAAGTAAATTATTATTAATTATTATATATATTACTTACTTTGTCACTCAATCGGTACAGTAAATTTTTGGCTGTATTCAACGGGACTCGATCTTCAACATTAAATACGCAACCTACCCGTTGTGCTCTATTTACAAGTTCCTGTTAAGAAAAACAAACATGCATTAAGGATCAAATTTTCAAGAACGATATTATTCCCATTATATCAAACTAATAATGAAATGATATTCCCTTAAATTTACATATGGTATACCGTATACCTAATTTTTCTAAAAACTACAATTAATTATGTACTTTTTACGATATATGTACATAATATAACTTAATAATTATTACAGAAAAAAAAAATACAAAAAACTCCCCACTCACGTCTTTTAATGTTTGAAACAATTGCCGAGCTGGTTTTATCTGCTCTCGTTGTATGCAAGCCTATAATAAAAAAATTACATATTATTTCAATTATTTAATTTTTAAAAAGTTTGAGGAACAGCATTATTAAATAGCGGTTTCAGTCACCAACTATGATATGATATATTTCTTCACTTACAAGATTATCTACACCTGACATTCCACAAATTGGATAGTTATTTGACAGACTCTCTTTGACCACTAGAGGTACTTTTGAGGGTGTTGGAGTACCGGAGGGTTTGTCAATTTGATGACTTCCATGATTAAGACCAGGTACTTTCCCCGCATCGTTAGATAAGTTCAAATACAAAAATGCTATTATACTGAAACCCAGGACGGCAAAAGCAACCAAAATTTTGGATATTAAATGGCCCCGGTCAGTTGAGTGTGTGTGGCTGGTACTACTACTACTAGGTGGTCCCACAGAGGATACAAGATCATTAGCAAAACCCAAACTTCTCCTCCCACTCATCATGGAGAATCGGCTACTCGGGCTAGTACTTGCAGGAGTAGGAGTTGTTGTAGTACTGTGATTATGATTCCAATTGCCATTGTTGAGAGATGGTGGCAATGTACTCGTTGTTGAATAGGGAGAGGCCGAGGCTGCTACTGGTGATGATACATTTGGTGGTGTTGGTGGAAAAGCTGATGAATAGCGAGACCATTCTTGTGGAGTGGATTTTCTGGACCATGAGAGGTCAGAAAAATTAGAAGAAGGTGAACTTGGACTCTTAGTAGTTTTGTTTGATGGTGGAGGGATGTCATCTTCTTCATCGTCGTCATCTATTAAAACAAGGAAGAGATGGTCATTAAAATTGGAAATAATTTTTCCCGGTAAAGAATGTATTAAGCATAAGTTTAATAATCAAACCATGAATTATATTACAGGCAATATTAAAAGAATGACAATATATTGGTTTTTGTTCTAATTATTGTAAACAAACAAATTGTTTTGATGTTATTGTTATCGTCATCATCCAAGATAAAAATCTTTAATGGATGACAGACGCGTACTCAGTAGCTACTTGCTAGAAATCGTTGTAAAACATACATAATAGACCTGATATAACGTGTACACATTTTATATCATTAAACAATCTTCTCTATGTTCCTGGTATAATATTATTATTATGTCTGACTCATGTCTGCATTTAAATTGGCGTCAACAACTTTAGAGAAGAAACGAGTATAGAATATGAATATATACATACAGTAAACAAACAAGTATGAAAACAAACCGACTGACTAGACTTTTACACGCATATCTAAATACATATAGATATTACATTAGCACAAACAATAACATAATAGTCGCTATTTGTATCGAACTTAAAGTATCAACAATAATAATAATTACTCTCGTAGTAATTTACTGTGAATTGTATATGAAATCATGTATGAAATTAGCAATCAATTTAAAACCTAGCTTGAAGTATGTATAATATTGTATAACCAATTGATTTTATAAATTGAAATATGTACTTTGTAAAACTTGGAAAAAATTGTTTCTTAAAAATTATTTCTTAAAGATTGTGATGACACAATCTGAAGGATATGAGACATGAGCATTTGTAGGTACATAAAGTCAAAACATTCCAAACATACAAAAAGATCCGCATTTCAGAAGTCCAATAAAAAAGCTGATATACATATATGTAATATGTATATAGTATATATTATATATGATGAAAAAAACTTGGGGATTCTAATGACGACTGATTTGATTTATATACAAGTAAATGTATATTATAATTTCAATAATTTGTAATACAGTTTGATACTTACCAACAACAGAATTTAAGGGACTATTAACTCGACTTTTGCTGGACTGACTGATGCTCGTGTTGGCGTTAGTATGATGGGTATTGTTAATGGAGACATCATTATTGGATCTTGTTTGACTTCGTCGTTTTGATGTTGGACTTCCGGTGGATCCAGTAGTAGTTGTAGTAGTAGAATTTCGGCCTCCCAAACTCACATTACTACCAAGAGACAGCCGAGATTTGCCTCCACCGCGACCCGTTGTTTTGGGCTTCGGTTGGATCTCTTCTTCAACGGCTGTCATTCGGCCCACAGACTTTCGCCGACTCCCATTTTTTGTGCTAGTCTCATTGGCACTTTTTAACTTTTTAATGAGAAACTCACGATTGATACTAACCGGAAGATCTAGACCAATTTCCAATAGTTTTTGTCGTAATTCATGATCTGATAAATTGTCTAACGAAGCCATCTTCACTCACTGCAAAATAACCCGCTTCTTTCGTCGCAGCAAACAGACTGCGGCTGGCTATCGTCTTATTTTAAGACGATTCGTCTTCATGGAGAATAATGAGAATTGTCAATTCATATAAGTAAATAAATAAAAGTATTTATAATTATTTAGATGTTTTCGGCATGCCAATGTCCCACAAATGCTAAATTATATTAGCGTTAGAGAGATTACAATCATAACCATAATAAATAACTAAATTTTATGTCATTCGGGGGAAAACAAGACAATACTTTTCATGCTTTGCCGTCCCACACACCTCAATTTCTGTAACGCTTAAAAGTTGTAATAAAAAGTATTATGAATAATGTTAAGAAATTAATTACTAGAGCTGATAAGTAAACGCTTTTACAAATTACATGTAATATTAAGAAATATGGACTTAGAGCTTCAAAGAAATTCTGGATATAAAAGTCTATGACAATGTAAATATTTTTGGCTTTAAAGATGTTTTAAACTTTCATTTATTATTGCATAATCTTTGCACGATACGTACTTTTAAATAGGTACACATATATTTATAATTTCCTTTTGATGACAGATGCTTATCAATTTCTGATACCTTTTTCTACTAATATTTACAATGTACGGGTACGTCGTGTACAAAATAAATTATACCATGTAAATATTTTACTTGATTAGAAATCATAACTTGGGATTCCACTTACACAAATAAATCCACTTACATTCAACATAATTATTAAAATATACCTATAATTTGTATCGACTATAAATATTGCAATAATTTTGGTTTTCGATTCATAACATCATAATGATACTAAGGCAAATGTATGTAAATATAAAAATATACAATCGGTATATTTATATTGGATTCCGCGAATAGAGAAAATATAAGTATACCTATACACACTTAAAAATATTTTTTTTGAAGGACAGTCTTTTACGAAAATAGTCTATAGCTTGAATAAACTCTCTAATTATAATAGAAGCGAATCTCCTAAGCATGTCATATAAAAACGGTAGCGACAGGCACATTTTGGTGTACAATTTAACAATTTATAATACAAAACTATAACATAACGATTTGAATAAGATATTGCTATTTTTAGAGAGATGACAAGACATCTTCATTTCCTCTTTTAGAGAAATACAAAGTTTTTTTAGTAAGTAATTACGAAAAAGCATATTAACATAACCAAACGCTGACAAGAAACAAAAAATTAACTCGCAAACACAATTAACTAAACTGTTATATTCTACCTCCAAAAATTAGGATCCGCTTGTAATCGTCTTTGAAAGTTTTCATACCAATTGTTAACAGTTTGTAGAGTAATATGATTTACATCTCCAAAGCTCGTAGCATAATTCACGAAATTCTCCAACATTTTCTGTGCGAATTCTACATAACTAGAGACTGTGGACGGGGCTGTTGCTACGGCTGTAGTTGATTGAGCAATTGCGTCCAAGGGTTCAATAGAAACTCCGATTTGAGCTGATGGGGATGTGATTAGAGGCCCAATTACTGTTGGAGCTTGAGGTTGTGAATGTAACCCCAAATTTCCGAGACCGAGACCCAAACTCATTGCAGCAGCAGGACCAAAAAATGATGGACTAATCAAAGATTGTGTAGATGATTTGATTAAATTGGATATCTTGAAAATTGCAGAGGGTTTGTCGTTTGTTATGTGACCCAAAAGATGCCATCCAACTTGATTTGTTTCTGGATCCGGCCAACCAAAATATACTTGACCTCCAGTCCCAGGTAGAAAAGGTTGAGCACCCGTGAGAAAAACCACAATATGATTCACATCACTTGCTTGAGGAATCTCAATTGTGAATTTTAATGGATCTGTGGGGATTTGTTGAAAGTCAGTCTGGACCTGTGGTGAAATATATAATTATCATGACAGTAATAATTGTAACATTTCGCATTTACCTATAGTTTTGGTTTTTGTTTCACATGTAAAGTACATAATTGTAAAAACTTTACCAGTCGTCCAGCTGCAATAAGTCCAAACATTACAACAATTAAATCTAACTATGAACTATGTATATGTGATGGCAGTGATGGTCTTTGATAATCAAAGTTTGATTTTTACACACAGAAATTCTTTGCAAAAGCAGGAATATTATTAAATTTTGTAGAAAACTTATTTGGTTTTCAAAATTCAAAGGCTCGAAAGGCTTTCTTAAACTGATTATTACAAAACTATTTTCATGGATATTCAGAGGAGAAAGTCACTTATTCAATTGTGAATTGATAAGAATTAAAAATAAAAGAGTATTTTATTATTTTTTTGAACCGGTAAAACTGGCGGTGATCAAATGCTGGATGGTGCTAGAATTTTCCACGCCCCTACTAACCATTTGTCTGGGAATCTATCACGGTTGCTTTCAATTGATGAGAATGTGTGTCCCTGCTAGGACTTCAATTTTTACTACATTTTGAGGTTGAAGTCTAAATTTTTTTAATGTTTTTGAAAAATTTCAATTTGTTTTGTCAGAAGCTGCTGTACGGCTATAAAAGGCGAACGCAAAATCGACTCAAATAAATCTATTTTATTCTATTCACAGCTTGTAGTTTATTGACAGCACTATACTCGTTGAATATACTAATGTTTACAATTTTCCCTCATTTTACACACATGCATTTATCGATCAAACAATTCCTCATCTGTTGATTCAATACAAAATCAATTTCTACAACAAAACTTCTCATTACATTATTTTACCATAAGAGAATCTACAAATATATCCATAAAAAATACACGTATCGTAATTAGAATTTTCATTATATATAGTCCATATGTCACACACATATTACAATGGTTTGTGGGCGGAAGCACAACAAGAATTCCGTTCATTAGTCCTCGATGAGAAAAAGATAATCCCTGGGATAGAGCAATCAGACCGTCTAAAACTATTTGAATTCCTCTCGGATCTCTACATCAAATACATTTCCGTATTCAAAAAAATGGACAGTGTCCACGATCAACTCGTCCATCCACAAAAACGTCCATTGATCCGTAAGCTACTAGACATGATAATTGTGCGGATCCTCGAGCTCCGTTCCGTCCTCGTCGACAATGAGCTCTCTGAATTTTTCTATTTTGACTATTTTATTTCCTGGATGCATTGGACTCCCGAGGACTTGACAATTGACACCCCAAAATATTACTACCACGAACGAGGCCCAGAATTCAATATCCGAGCAAAATGGCTCGAGGAAGAAACGACGAGGAAATTGGCTGAAGAAGAGGCCACAGCAGAGAGTTTAAAATTAGCAGAAGAAGATGCTCAACTCTCTTCCTCAGCCGCAGCATCCTCCCGAGCGGAATTTGAAGAAGAAATCGGACTCTCATACGAGCGAGCAATTTGTATAGTACAAACAGCAGAGAGGGCTCGACAAGGTCGTGCTCGCTATGACATGGCCAAATACATTTTCGAAGAAGAAGAGAGAGCCAGAGGACGGAAAAAGAGGATGAAACAAATGCTCATGGAGCCAGATGCAGCGGCTGTCATCATACAAAGACTCGTCCGCCGATTCGTTGCCTACCGTCAAGTGTCCCGACGGAGGAACGAAGAACTGGACTTCCTTGGTCTCTCATTCCATGGTCTTGGCCTCCCAAATAAAGAGAAGACTCCGATGGGTCAACTCATGGCCAAATCCAAAGAGTGGTCAAAGAAAATTGAGAATCATGGAGAGAGTCGTCGAGTACTCCAACGTCGCTATCAACAAAACTACTTTGAATCCGATTCTATCATCGAGTCTCGTCTTCGTCTCCTGGAAATTCCACAAATGGCAGAAGGAATGAAATCCCAATTGAGGAGTTGGATGCTCGCAGTCAAAGAGAAAACCGGGAAACTCCCAGACATCCCAAAATCCACAGTGGATTACGGTGCACTCAAAGCCCTCATGGCGTCTCAGTCTCAGTCCCCTCCAAAACAACTCTCAGATGAAAGGTCTACAATCTCCAAGGACAGAGAGAAAAGCAAGGAGAAATCCCCTCCCAAGGATAAAGACAAGAAGAAAAAGAAGGGAGGAGGAGGGAGTGGAAAAGATAGTAAAAAACCCAGTGGGGGTGGGGGTGGAGGGAAGAAAGGAAAGAAAACTGGCCCGGGAACGTCGTCATCCACAGATAGTGGATTTTTAGAGCCACCCATTTTCCTTGAGCAAATGATTGATGCAAATATCGAGTACAATGCTCATTGGCGTCATCGGGATGAGAATCACAATCCAGAGCAGACTCATGAAGAGGAATTGATTGTGTACACGAAGCGGGAGATGATTGCACAGGAAGTGAGAGCATCCGTGGATGTGATGATGAGAGCGGAGTTGTCTCTACTCCGAGACTCCCTGGCCAAGAAAAAGGGGAAAAGGGGGAAGAAAGGGAAGAAATCCGGGAAGGGTGGACGAGGTGGGAAGAAAAAAGGGAAAAAGAAGAAGAAAGGAAAGGATTTGACTCCAGATAGAACTCTCGAGTCTCTCTATAAGGAACTCGTTTACAACGGCGTCATTCGGAGCTACCCAAAAGTACAGTTTGAGGATTTGCATGGAGAGTACAGTTTGGTTAATGGGACGATTCGGAGATTTCATAGTGTGAGTGGGACCGGAAGTAGTGCGGCAATGGAAGGGATGGATTGGGACCCTCTAAATTTCCCGGGGAACCCCAATCCGAATCCAAGTTTTGGTGATATTAAACGAGCTGTGAAGGAAATTTGTGTACTCCCCGTCGGCTCGGCGACAGTCCATCAAATGGCACCCTTCACCAAGTCTGTACTCATTACAGGGCCGGAAGGCTCTGGGAAAAAAAGCCTTGTGTATGCTGCCTGCACGGAGTTGGGTGCTACATTTTTTGATCTCACGCCAGCCAATATTGCGGGGAAATACCCGGGAAAACCCGGACTCAACATGCTCATGCATCTCATTGCTAAAGTGGGTCGTCTAGCTCAGCCCACAGTTCTTTTCATCGAGGAATGTGAGAAAACCTATCAGAAGCGAGTGCCCAAGACGGACAAGACTGAGCCCAAAAGACTGAAAAAACAATTAGCCAAATTTATCAAGTCCATCGGACCGGAAGATCAAATGATTTTAATTTCTTTGTCATCCGAGCCCTGGTCCATCCCAGTCAAACTCTTAAAAAAAGACTACCAGAAAATTCTATACATTCCCAAGCCAGATCATGGGGATAGAATCGTCATGTGGCGCGCACTTTCCATGCCCCATTCAAATCAACTTCATCATGACCTCAACTTTAGTTTACTATCCAAATTATCGGACGGTTGGTCCCTCGGGGCCATCAACGAGTGCGTTCGGAATATCACAAATAGACATTATGAGATGTTGACGGAGGAGAAACGATCAAGAGAGCGACAGTCGGGGAAAGATGGAAAAAATTGGTCCAGTTTCCAACAACAAATCCAGTCGTCTGGTCAATCTCAATCTCAAAGTCAGGTTCAAGGGGGTGGTCTGGTGAGGATCGGAAGGAAACTTATTCGAATGGATGACTTTCTCAAGGAACTTTCCCTTCTCGACCCCCTTTTCTTAGAACAAGAAAAATTGTGGACAAATTGGTTCAGTAAAACACCTTTGCAGAAATTGAGGGTTTCAGCCCAGGAGGTTCGAAGTGAGACAAAAGTCAAGACCAAAGGGAAGGCTAAAGGCAAGAAAAGCAAGAAATAAAAGTACTAGATATATGTAAGTAGGTATATATTTTTTAGCAATATTTTTTATATTGAAAGTTAAAACTCGTCGATTATGATTACCCATTTTTATTGTTATTCTATATAAATACTGATTTATAATGGTTCAAGTAGAATTGACTCATCATTTGAACTTGAAGTTGTTTATTGTGGAAACATGTGGAAGGTAAATAATAAATAAAAATAAATAATTACGCAACTGAGTTTTTTCTGTGGTCACTAATGAGGATGTGGTTTGATTTAGCTGGAGCTTGTATGGACTGCTGACTCGTATGGATTTCTTGTTATTTTGGAAGTTGGGACTTTTCCCAGTTTCCCTGTTCCACGACCAAATGTGTAGGTATACACAAACACAACAACGACATTTCTTTGTCATATATTTCCCATTACTCATGTCATTTTCATTCATGCATTCATTTCCATAAGAAAAATCTTAATTATATCGTCTTATAAGAAAAGTGTACTCCAGAGAGTGAAGAAAAAAGAACACCATTTTTTTAAGTTTTGAAGTTATTTAGGTAGAAATTTGGGAAAAAATTCTGTGCATATTATAGTGAAAATGTTTGGATTTGAATTTGGATTTGGACTAATCATTTCCACCGTGATAATTTTGGTTCAATCTCAATGGCATTCACACAGTAATTCGCATTTGCATGCACATGACCATGATCATGATCATGTTTTCCCTCCCGGATTCCAACACAATCATCCCCCCTTTAGACCCCGGAGACAAAATGAATTAGTTGACAATGAAAAGGTCTATGAGGATTGTGGTGTAGGGAGAGGCTGCTTTGGTCTTCCGCGTGGATGCATCTCCCAAGCCAATTGTCAACTCTTCGTCTCCTTCCGTGAAAACTTGAATGATGACAACATTCATTTTCAACTACAAGGAAATTTGGTGAAGGGAGTTTCAGCGGATTATATTGCAGTCGGGATATCCAGAGATCGGATTATGGTATACAAATTTATATGGTGTATTTTTTTACATTTGATTCGCAACATTCAACATATATTTCGTTGTAAATTTAGTCAAAAGAGTTTTGTAGGGTAATTATGATACAAACTAAAGATATTTACTTGAATATTTCAAAGGGAGACGACAGTGTTTTTGGGTGCTATTTAAATAGTTCTTCCATGGCCACAGTGGATCAATTTGTTAATTACGGGAGATTGAATGAAGCAGTTGAGAGGGGAGTAGCTTTGGTTAGAGAAAATTCAGCCAGTTCATCGTTCAAAGATGGTCAGATTAATTGTGAATTCACAGTCAGCCCCGTCATTAATTTAACAAGTGAAATTAAAACTGTCTATAATTTACGGAGGGATAAAGTCCATCTTTTATTAGCTAGAGGAATCGACGCAAGTCCAGGTAAATCGAAATCTACATCCTAAATACAAACTTACTCATACTTTTCTGTAGAAAATCTTTAGAAACTTTTGGATTGTTTTGTAACCCAAATTTTCTATGGACATTACACATAGACAAACTTGGACCACATATAAAAAATAGTTCCGGTCGAGATTCGTCCCACCAATCAGTTTTCCTGTCAGAAAATGTAATTGTGGATGCTGAACCACAACCGTATGATGGCTGTGGTTCCACCAAAGGTTGCACTATTTATTTGCATACAAAATTTACCAAATGTATACAGTACAATAAAAACAATGAAAAAAATGAGGCATTACTATACATATATTATAAATCATGAAGGTTGCTTTGGACTCCCCCAAAATTGTATTCCCGAGAAAAGCTGTCAACTCTTTGTCTCATTCCATGAAACGACGGGAGTTAATTTTGAATTTGAATTGATTGGGAAAACAATTTGGAACGATTCGAATGCACAAGGTTATATTGCAGTGGGGATTTCCCAGGACAATATCATGGTGAACAAAATATACCTAAATATACCTTTTTGTACGCAATCACAATTTCAGAATTTGAATCTATATATTAGGAGTACAAATTTACAATCATTTCTATTACACACAGGGCTCGGATATTGTGTACGGCTGTTGGATTGCTCCAGACGGTATTCAACTTGGTGAATTCTACAATGGTGGCAAGTGGAACGCGGGACTTGGGCTGGTATATATACCTACACATAAAAAAACCTCATTATTCCTATTACACATCAACTGAAAACTCACTGAATGGATTCTTGTAATTATAAAACTTAAAGACGGCTGGAGACTCTAAAATTGTGCAGAATTCCTTGACGAGTTCTTACGTGGACGGTTACATCCGTTGTAAATTTACAGTCGAACCCTTACAAAATCCTATCCCGAAAGTCGACCGTATTTTCAATTTAAAGACTGACAAAGTCTATCTTTTATTAGCAAGAGGACTTTACGACAAAGGTAAAAAAAAAACAAGTTCAAGGTTTAAAGTTCATAGTTACTGCTGATTTGATTGCTTATTGTAAAAAATTGTAAATTGTCTATAGATCATTTGGGTAAACATCGTCGCAGTGAGGATAAAGGAGCTTCCCACACTGTCGTTTCTCTGACAGAAAATATTATATTGGACAAACCACTTGAGGACGACACCACAACAAAGGGATCAACCCAAGATCAAGATCAAGATGAGAAAGTTGTGACCACAGACGACTCTTCTCCACCTTCATCAGAACTGGACACCACGGAGCATTATTACACCGGATGCGGAAACGAAACGGGAAAAGGCTGTTTTGGATTACCCGAAGGATGCTACTCCACAAAAAACTGTCAACTCTTAGCTTCGTACAAACTTTCATTAGTAATCCCAGAGAAACCCTCGTTGGACTTGCATTTGTTGGGGAAAACAGAGAGTGGAAAACCAAGTTACATTGCCATTGGATTCTCCAATGATCAAGAAATGGTAAAAAAATAGAAAAACACCTTTTTTCTACGTTGCATAAACTATTCAACGTAAATATAATATTATACATATATTTTTTAATCTCTTTCAGGGAGCCGACTCTGTTTTTGCTTGCTACATTTCAAAAGAAGGTCGTGTGGTCATTGATGAATTTTATAATGAAAAGGACGGGAAAGTCAACGCTAAAGTTGAACGGGTAAATGTAAAATAAGGAAACACGAAGAATTTCTTGTATGTACTACATTGTGTATTCTCATTGCAAATGGATTTTATGCTTTTTAAAAGGGATTTGATGGGCGTCTCATAGATGAAAAGGCTCAACTAATCAAAGATGATTTAATATCCTGTCAATTTTCCATCAAAACCGTAATTGATTTGACCAGTCAAATTGGGATTGTATTCAACTTGACGAGAGATAAAGTTTTCCTTTTACTAGCTCAAGGTCCAGTTAACGAGGAAAGTAAGTAAATAATTTTGTTTATGTCAATAGAGCTTCTGTAAAAATATTCAGCAAAGATAAAACTGTGGGGTGCATATTTTCCGTACTTATACTTTTTTTTGTAACAGATCAATTGGCATATCATTCAGAAAGGGGGGCCACACCTACTCAAATCTCTCTGGTAGAAACAGAAACTATCGTTGGGAAACCAACGAATGGAGTAGGAGAAGATGACAAAGGGATGATAAACGTTGGCTCATCTTCATCTTCATCCCAGATGGACACTGATCATTACACTGGATGCGCAGAAGCCAAAGGTTGTTTCGGACTACCCGCCGGATGCATCGAAAACCGAAACTGTCTACTCTTTGCTTCATACAGAATTTCCATTACTCCAGAGACAACGTCATTGGAAGTTTATCTAGTGGGGAAAACGGCAAGTAGTCGTGGGGAAATGAGATACATTGCCATTGGATTCTCCAATGATGGTTCCATGGTATATAAAACTACCTGCTCATTAAAACACAGTTATTATGCTACATACGATATTATTTGTGTATAAATTAGGACAATATTTAATATTAAATGGTCCTTTTCTGTACGATTTCTACAGGGGTCAGACTCGGTTTTTGGTTGTTACATTTCCAAGGAAGGTCGAGTGGTCGTCGGTGAATTCTACAATGAAAAAAATAAAACCAACGCCAAAGTTGAACGGGTAAACGATCAGAGTAAAATTTGTTTTATTCACTGTTCGCCAAGGAATTGCGAATATTTATCGTATGAATATATTTTCATGTAATTTTTGTATGGGTAGGGATTTGGTGAGGGGCTCATACAGGAAAAGAAACAATCTTTCAAAGATGGTTTTATATCCTGTGGATTTTTAATTAATCCCGTAGTCAATTTGACCACTCAAATGGGAGGTGTATTCAACTTGACGAGAGACAAAGTCGGGATTTTATTATCTCGAGGCCTGGAAGCAAGTGAAAGTGAGTAGTCGGACGGTTGGAAAATCGGATTTATTGTGTAAATATTTAAATTGTAATTCAACTTTTTACTTAATGTTTTTCCCTTTTCCTTTGTAAACAGATGGTTTGGGTCAACATCCATCCAAAAACGATAGAGGATCCACACCTGAATTAATTTCCCTGTCGGAAGTGAGATGAAGTTCCCATTTTTGTTCCATTTTTTAATAAAGTTCTTGTTATTACCAATTATTTGGCATTTAGGTAAATTATTCAATTGTTTTTGTAATTATGATGAAATATGTATAGTACGTCATTTTGACTGAGAAATCGGCAATATTGATTGAGCTTCATGGAGCATTTATGATAATCGCATGGGTTCTCTGTGCCTCAGTTGGGATGTACACTGCTCGCTACTACAAGCAAACCTTTACAGAATTTTCAAAGAAAGCCTTTTGGTTCTGGGTGAGACTTTCACTTTGTTATAATTACACCTTTTTGTTTGACGAAATGAAGCTTCCATATATGTATGCATGAAATCCAAGTGGATTTCTCTCAATTCCCTCTAAAATTTCTTAGGTACACCAAATTTGTATGTTTACAACCGTGATCCTCACGACGATCGCCATCATTGTAATACTAGTTGAAAGTGAATTTACATGGACACCCAATCCATTGAATTTGACAGCAGAGAAATTCCATCCAATTTTAGGAATGCTTGTTTTTGGACTGACTCTTATTCAAGTTTTTCTTGCTTGCCTCCGTCCGGAACCAAATTCGGACAAACGAATTTTTTTCAATTGGATCCATTGGACGATCGGCACTTCCGCTCATTTCTTAGCAAGTAAATACACAACACACGTTCAAAAAGCTTACAACTACAATTTTGCATTTACTCACAAATACAATTAATCAATGAGTAAGGAAATGGAAATGGAAAATGGGATTTTAATTTAACTTTAAATATTGAATTTAGTTGCCTGCATTTGCCTGGCGTATAGTCTTAAAAAATCCGGGTTGGAAAGTAGCGAGTCCATGTACGTCGTGACTCTCAGCGCATTTCTCATTCTACACTTTGTACTCCATTTAATGATGTCTGTAAGGGACTTCAAATCAAGATTATTATTTTCATTAATCTACTTAATTTAGTAGTGTAATAGAAATTTGCATAATAAACGTCAATCTCGCTTCATTTCGTATAGATGCACACTTACACGGCTGACCATCATCTGGATATTTTATCCAACAATAGAGCTCTCATGCCTGGGCCAATGAAAGCAAGTGGAACTTCTCACGAGTACAAAGTAATGTTCAGAAATCAGAAAAATATATTTCATAAGATACACCAAGTAAAATACCAATTGACAATATATCGTTAGTATTTAATGATTTTAATTATCCGATTTTGTAAGGGTACTAAAGTTCGGACTGTGTTATTAACATTGGAAGTCCTTGGAGCAACCGTGGTGACGATTTTACTCGTCTCATTTGTTTTCGAGAGCTTGTGAAAGCCCATTACAATTTACAGCGTTATATTACTGTGCATATAGTTTAAGCGCTTAAGCATTTTCATCCACATATTGTTTCATTATTTGAGTATAAATGTGTGAATATAAATGGAGAAGAAAGAAATGTAAAACGTACTGTTGAATAATACAAAACCAAAATGGTTCATTGAACCTTTCGTCTGACGGTATGAGTAAGTAATTCTCATCGTGACTATATGTAAACTCGGACACGAAATCTCTCATCCTTCTCCACATCAATTACAATTTAATAAACTGAATTTCATCTCCCCATCCTCCTGTAAATCATGACGACCAAATTGGTAATAAAAACAAATTGAAATCTTCATCACCATCTGGAAAAAAAGAAGGTCAAGGCTCACTATGTGCGGATTTATGTATGTACCAGAACCAGAGGATATATGAAGATTTCTTTTCTTCCTCTCTGAACATCTTAAATTGCATTGCATTGTCCCCTCGAGAGATTCCAAATAAATATATTTGACGTTTGACGGCAACGATATGGGGAAAAAGAAGGGGAAAGTATGAAAGAAGTGCAGATACTTCTTTACCTATGATAGATTTGGTGTATGTGAAAACATGCGTAAAATTTGTCTTCACACTTTCAACTATCAACTATAATTTTTCTTGGTAATTCCCGGACACCCGATTTCCATCCTTAGATTTCAACAGTTTTTTTTCTCTCCTCTTTCTTTCTACTCTCCTTCCGTTTCTTTTCCCCCCTACTTAGTCATAACGTACACACACACACACAGACACACGCACACACATACACACAGATTTTAATGGCGTCATCAATCATGAGCGTCCGACTTTTAAGAGTTTCTAGGTAAACTTTACCGAGTCCCCAAAGAATGCTTTGAGCTCCAATAAAAAACGTGATGTATGTTCTCTCTCTCTCTCTCCTTTCTATGGAAATCATCAGCTTTCTCCTACACACATACACAAACTGACTATGGACAAGTGTATCCATGGATGAGCAAAAACGAAAGCACTGCAAAGGCAAAGAGAGACGAGAAAAAGCCTAAGTCGTTCGTTTTCGTTTTTCCCTTCGTCGTCGTCGTCCAACCTTTCACGGACTTTCACCGTATTCAACGTATATCATGGTGAGTTTAGAGCAGAGATGGCATTCCCGGGAATATTTTCCGTGACGGAGCGAGAGGAAATCGCAAATCCTCTTCCGGTTTTCCTGGGTTTCATCTTCTCAATACTATTCATATATCCATCTGCTTCATACTGTGCATCCCTTTATTAGTATGATCTCCTCGTCATCTATTTATAAATTCACCCTTCATGTTCTCGCTTAAATACAAAAAAAATACTCACAAGTTTCACACTTTTTACTACACCCAAATTAAGACTTGTCAAAAATACGCTCAAAAAATCCTTCGCTGTCTACCTACATACAAAACGAATACGATTGAAGAATACCTAAAAGAAGAAATTTATTGTAAAATTCCTCCCCCGTGCGAATATTTAGTATATACTAAAGTTTTGTGAGTGTTCGTTTGATTAGAAAGAATTAGTTAGTCTGTTTCAAATTCGGATTTCCTTCTCCATTTATTCTTGTGTGTGGGAATGTGGAAATGGAAATGGAAATGGAAATGTGTGTGTGCAAAATTCACACACAAACAATCGACAATCAACCAGATCGACGATTTTCCGGGTTTCCAGACTGAGGTTTCAACTTTCAACTTGCAAAGTTGCCCACTTACGCTCTACATATACACTTACGGAGTTGTTGATGTTATTGCAAGTTTGTGTGCAATGAGGATCAAAATAATGGCATTAGTACACAAGTGGACATGGGACTATAGAAAGAGAGAGAGAGAGAGAGAGAGAGAGAGAGAGAGAGAGAGAGAGAGAGAGAGAAAGAGGTGACTACTTCACAGATGGATACATACATAATATATATTATTTGCATTTACGAGAGACTAGAGACCGATGTACACTCAAAACCGAAATACCAAAATACGCACATGTCTGTCTCTGTCCCTTGAAACAAAGAGAGAGAGAGGTCTGTGAATTTCACGTTAAAATCTAACTCCGCTGTACTCTTTCGTGTATAGACTGGATGGATACCTACATAAGTAGACTCGACCACAACAGATGAGAGAGACCAGAGAGCTGGACGGAAACTATATATGTACGATATATATGAACTTATGCATGCACACTGCACACTGTGTGTAATGTAAATTGCAATTGCTCTTGGATTTATCCTTTGCCTGTACCTACATATATACTATATACTGATGGCCGGCAATTTACCTCTCCTTTTCATTCTTCATTCTTTCACTGATTCCAATTCCATTGTCTCTCCCTGTACATTTCTTGTCGTCTTCCCTCGGATAGTGTACAATCTATTATGCATCAAATCTCCATGCCCATAGCTTTCCCCGTGTCCCATTTCCCATCTCTCCCATCCCTACCATGTCTTGTATGCAGTAGAAATGTAGATTCTTCATGTAAATAGTAAATAAGTACTTGAATCATCAAATGACCAGAGAATATCCGTCGCATGAATCAAGTATGTATGCATGTATGTATGTAGTTTGTATTCGAATGTCTGTTGATGGTCCCAAAGAAGAGATGCGAATGAATGCGGTGCAATTAATTAAATTAGTTCAAATTAATTATTGTTCCAATTTACAATTTACATTGGACGACGACGAGGGGGAAATGGAATGGGAAAGAGCAAAGTGAAGTATTTAGATTAGAGACCAGCTTCGACAACTCTCACTCCGCCACACTGTAAATAGAAAACCATTTTATAATTTATGTATACATATACCTTTTCCCATTAACCTTCAACATTGTTGTCCTTCTCCCATTAAATTCTACCACTAACTATAAACTCACATAAAAATATACTACTGATAATGCTCATGATAATCGAACAAAAAAATCTGTAACGTAAAAGTTGATCTACTGCTCCTGCTGATGACGAAGATGATAAAACATGTACGAGAATACAAAAATACAAAAATACACGGTCGAATAAACAAATCATAAATAAATGATAAATAATACAAAGTGTATGTCATATGTATCGTATGAAAGTTTACAATCTATCCTTTCTTTCCTGTAGGTATACCTGTCTGAAACAAATGAGAAATGTTGTAATTTTTCCCTATAAATAAGTAAGCGACTAAGAATGAGTGGGGAAAAAGAAGGTAAAAAAGGAGTGCATTCGAGTTTACACACACAGGTTGGTTTTGGTCCGAATTGAAAAAATTGTTTGTAGAAATTGTAGACGTTACCGTCCTCGGTCCTCCGTCCGTCCGTCCATCCATCCATCCAACGGGCATTATACATGATTATACAGTGTAGGGATAGGTAAGGTAGGTATTATAGGTGTATATGTATACATATTATTATGCTATCGAATACATATCTGTGTATTTCACCTCACTTTCCACACACACACACACACACACATACATTCCAATTTCCCTATACAAGTTCTTGGAGAGTGTATACACAAGGAGCATGCATCATTTATTAGAGTTGCTCAAAAACCTTTGTACATAATAATACATCAGAGTATAATAATATATGATATTAGTATATCAGTACATCAGTATATCAGTATAGAGTATAGCGAAAGAGAGTGATGAGGAAGTACAAGAAAAATAATATACATGATACATGTGATATAAACTACATGTATTATACAGAGAAAAAGACGTACCTACATATATAAGTGGTATAACTATATACTTACTTTGTATGTTTACACAGTTTCAAACGGGGTAGTTTAGTATTTTCATTCGGAGAGTTCGGTGTTCGGTCGGTTGGCTGGCTGGCTGGCTTGCTTGGCGGAATATCGGGGGAAAGTGTGGATCGATATTTTGGATCATGCTCTCATGGTTCCATTCATATATATGTCCATGCTTTTCCTTCACTCTCTTTCTCTCTCTCTCTCTATTTTTCGGGGGAAAATATCCATCCAACCTTAGAGGATGCTGCAGAAAGAGTGAGCGAGAGCGAGAGGAGACAAAATAGAAACTATAAGGGCCTCTTTTAATTCCAAACTCTCGAGTAAGAAAGAAAGAAGAAGACGACTAGGAAGGAGAAAAACTGGTGGAACATAGAGAAAAACAGTGTGGAAAAAGGAACACGGAACAAAACCGTCTTGTTTCCTCAGCCTGCTTTTTCTCTCTCACGAATCATCAACAACATCCTCATCGATGCAGTTTCTCCCGCAATATATAATATATATTTCACAATATTATATCAAACAAATTTATTACGGTTGACAACTGTTAGAGGGAAATATTACAAGCCAAATATACATAGATTAATATCAACAAAAAAAAATCCAAGAAAAGGATAATCCGCTGGTTATTTTGTGAACTTTGTGGTGTTCTTTTACTATTATTATTTTTCTCTGTTTCTCCCAAAAATAATTTAAGTTTACAACTACCAAGAAAAAGTTTAGATTCTGTCACGAATTCAAAGTGTATATTTGTATTGTTTAATATTTTATGGTTGTGTCCTGACCAAAACTGGATTAAAATATACTGGAAAAATAGATTGACAGGACTAACCTCTGCTTTTGTGTTGATAATAGTTAATTATTATTTTGTTTGAGTTTTCTCACTACAAAAAGAGCCGGTGGAGAGTTGAGGATTTCAGATTTGAGTCTGAAAATCATTTTTCAAAGTAAAAAAACATATAAGTATCAAAATATATCAAATTCGGTGCGGGGAATGAAAAAAAATACGTTCTTTTGAAACTACACTTTATTTTTGGTGAACATAATAATTATTTATTATTATTATTTGATTTAAGTGAGTCCAATTTTGTTGTTCAATTTCAAAAACAAAATAATTTGCAGCTACATTCGATCCTATACTTTTGATTAAATTGTGAAGTTTTAAGAGTGAAACGTTTAAATTCATATGTGTGTTTTCACTTTTGAGTGAAAACTTTGGAGTTTGAGTATATTGACTGGAATTATTCAATAGTTTTTAATTACAATCAATCACTACAGTCCATGTCAATATAAGAGCAGTACTGAATAAAGAAAAGAGTTGAAAAGTGTGTTTGAAATTCAAACTTCAAACTAAATGGTTTTCTAAAATATTCTGTATTGTGAAATTTGAAAAGAAAAGAAATTCTCAGAGAGTGTGACGACAGAGTTTTTGGTTGTTATTGTTTTAAATGAAATTAAAATAGCAAAGGTAATTTAAATAGTGTGGAGTGATCAGTTAAAAAGTCATTAAGATGACTCGAAAGACAGTTCATCAAGTCAGCTGGATCCTTTTCTTGACCATTTGGTCTATTAAGTGGGATTTTGGAGAAGCTAATTTTGATGCTCCGAGCTTTGAAGCTGCTTTTCAAGGTAAATATAATTTCATAATTTCATTATTTTTCTATCATCTTATGAAATTAAGATCCGTTTCGTATTCCTGTTTTTTTAGACTTTTTAGTAATGTAAAAACAGAATGCATTTTGTTGTACTTGGGTATAAAATATAGTAGTTCAGTTTTTAGTGACTACTCAAGGCTGGCTGGTTTATTTAATAGTCAATTTTTGAACCACAAAACCATATATATTTCTCTTGAATTCTCTCTTCATATATGAAATGCTGTTTTAATTAAGAACTGCCCATCAAAATAATATAAAATCCCTCATATCTGTGGCTTTGTGCTATGCTATAACTTAAGTTTGAACATGCAGCTGTGGCACACGTAATAAACCTCAAATTCATAATACAAACAGTTCTACACACGCGTTGATTTGAGTTTACATTCACATTTTATTACTGCACACTCCAAAATCAAATTTTTAATCATAGTCAACTCGGAAGCCGTATTAATTTAACTATCCTCGTTTTACTCACCATGAAAAAAAATCCGAGCATTTTTCTTTTGAATGACAAAAATGTTGGATATTATCCTGATTAGTGTCATTCCAGTTTTTACTCATTTGGACGCCGTTTTCTTCCTTCCGTGTTTCTGACACTCTGACGTCGTCTAACAGTGTAAAGAATGGAAACCAGTTGTCAATGCCTGGAAAGGTGATGAAACTTCATGAAACAATTGTATACATAATCTTGAAATTTCCACTGTAATTTTGTCCGCTTATTGAATTTTAGACCTACCAATATGAAAAATACACACATGCAATCTCGTTACCGTTTTTGAACCTTGAGTAAAAAGCTCTTTTTCTGAGTAATTCGCGTCCATATTTGACAGATGCGTTCAACTCAGAAAGTGCATAACTTACATCTTAAATCTCGTGTAAACTTCTACATCACCATTTCAGCATTCAGAGTTGATGATGCAATTCTGAAATGTATGATTTTTCATATTCCGTCAAACAAAAACGAGAAAGAGAGAGAGAGAGAGAAAATTATTATTATAATATTATTTATCGTATGAATAGTGTTGAGTGTTGAAGGAACTCGACGACTCGAGTTTTGATAGTAGTATCAAAAAATCAAAAGTATATTACAGAGTTCAGTGTGTGGAAAAAGTTGGTAGCCTGGAATTGCCAGTGAGTAATTCCAATAGGGAATCTCTCGATCCTGAAAATAACATTGCCGAGAAGAGGAAAAAAGAAAAAGTGTGTAAAAAGTAGGAAAAAAACAGCGTGGAGAGAGCGAGAGCGAGTTGAATGTAGTAGAAAGTAAAGGAACAAGATTGATTTTCTCTTGCAACAGCCGGGCAAGATCTCATTTGAAAAACTAATCAGTATCATGAATCTCCTTACGGTTGTTTGTTCTCTTGCCACACAGTGAATGCTTCCAGCACAAAAAGAGATGAGAAAAACCACAGAAGCCTTTTCATACACCACATACACACTCACTAACACACACATGGATCGAGACGAGAGAGAATCAAAGAATCAGGTCATGAGTACGAATACGAAATGCATGACGGAATATTATTTGTATTTGTCATTCGACAGAGTATAGAGACGACAGAACGAGAAGGAGAAAGGGAGAAAACCCACTCAGAGTCTCACAGAAGATTCTCTAAAGGTATATACTCGAGGAAAAAACACAAGTTTTTAACTTTCAACTTGCCCTGTTCGTTTCTCTCTCTCTCTCTTTCTCTCTCTATAAATTAGAAATTTAAAACCTGACTCAAATACCAAATTTAAAATTCTACATTCTATACATTCTACATTCCAAATTCAACATGAATTGGCCAACAGTCAAAGGGTTTCTTCTATTTCTATTTCTATATCTACTTCCACTTTCTCCCCTTTAATTTGTTAGCTTTATTTTTTTTTTAACTTGAATGGAGGAAATATACGATTAAAGTTTTTTTTTCGTTCTTTATTTAATTAAAAGAAACGGAGGAACACGTTCACAGTTTTTTTCTATAGCTTTATACTTTATAGTGTTCCGTATCAGATCAGTACAAGAAGGAGAAAAATGATGAGAGTAAAAGGCTGTGGGTAGAAATAGAAATCAATGGATTTGATACGGATATGAACTTCCACTCTGTTTTTTGATCTGCTCGATTTATTTAAGGATTTTTTGAAGAAAAAACTCGGCTCTGTCCTCTCTTTTTTCATCCTCTCCCAATTTCTTCCTACTATTCGCTTTCATCTCTTCATGACTCTCATTTTTATCGGTTAAGATTCTGTCAGACACGAGTCGCTGGACCGATTAATGAGGATTTTGCTTTCTTCTCCTTTGGATGATGATGATGGTTTCTTCCCCTTTGTTTCCTCCTGCGTATGTATATAGTTTCGGTTACACCAGCAGCTTTGCTCTTATCATCTTGTGATCTGCTCTGATCTGTGATTTCCCCCTCGTCTTTCTAACTCTAACTTTCTAGAGAAACGTCCGAAAAAATCCTACATTTTTAAACGTGTTAGGTTCAATGTCCAAGATTTTACAGTCCAAAAATCCAAAACATGCAAGTATACTAAACGAGGAGATAAAAATCCTCAAATGTGATGACTGGAAAAAGAAAATCTCTGCAATTGACAGTCAACGTTCTCGGATGTGCGCTGTAAATATTTTTCATTTAGGATTACAATGATAAAAAGTATATTATTATATTATTTATATATAAAATTGCGATTGTTCAGGGAGAAAAGTGGATGACTAGTAGAAAATTGTCTGAGAACTGTGATGTAAAATGGGGATCCTCACAATAGAGTGTGTAGATAAAAGTAAAAGTAATGTGATGCTAAAATATATATACGTATATACGTATATTTTGTTGGAGGTTGTGTGTGTAGGTCCAAAGTTGAAGGAGTTAGTTGAGGTAGAAGACGCAATATTTCACCTGTCAGATTCCTGTCACTTTCACATGCAAAACTTGTGAGGCTTCATCTATATAAGATATTCTTATTCCTACATTCTACATACATGTTTGTCTATCTGAATATTATGTGTCTATATACAATAGAAATGTCTCGAGTCTCCACTTTATTCCGTTTGCCAGAGTTCATGTATACATACGATATTATTATTATACAGATGGCCATATATAGGACTCGGGACTCTGGTGAAGTAAGCCAAAAAGCCAGCTGTTGGCTGGATTGCCTTCTATACAATTTACAATTTACCGATAGTCTCCGTCTCCTCAACAGCACACTCCAAACCTTCAAAGATGATTTCACTTTTCACTATGTCATTTGAATATTCATCTTTGGGAAATTTCACAAATCCAAATCCAAATGGAAATGGAAATGGAAATGGAAACAAAGCCGTCAAGTCCTGTGACGAGCCACAAATACACACTCGTGTCAAATTTATTATCATTGAAGCATGAACAAAGGCAAAGAGAGAGAGAGAAGTCAAATCAAAAATCCATAAAAGTGATCGTTTTCATATCAATTTTCTCTGACTGTAAGCTGTAAAATACTTTCAGAAGAAGTTCATAAAATTTCAGGGCTGGACAGATTCCTAATCTTTAAATATTCGTTTATGTATTTCTTTCTATATAAAAAAAAACTTCTAAATTCCCACAAGATTACCAAGAACAAGTTAAAAGTTTAATTGTTCTCCCTGTATTTTTTTTTGTTTGTACGATATGTACATGCGGATTTTTAAAAAAGACACTTAAACTGTTCAGAAAAAACTTTTGTTTCGTTAGTTTCTTCGGGGGAAAGAACTATGTAAATGGATAATAAATCCGTGAGAACTGTACGAATGTTTTTTTAGTTTTTAGTGAATTGAAGTTCTTTTTTTAATATTTTTTACTGCGTACAAACACACACAGGACTTTTGTGTGTAAATAATAAAGTGAGAAAAAGCGTGTCTGAAATGTCTCAATATCTCAAGTAATTTCGTCTACAGTATTTTCTTTTTCATATCTATATGAGAGAGTTGCCGTTTTTTCTGCTGCTGCTACTACTGCTTTGCTTCTACATATATGTTTTTGTATATTTGTACTTTGTATATTTAGTCTCGTGTATTTTATATTTGTCTTGTTGTTCAACTTGGATTTCCATTGATTTTTTTTTTCTCTCTCTCTCTCTTTGCCATAACACTCCCACAATCCCGTTCTCATTCTTGTTTTGGTTCTCATGTGTTCCCCTTAAAAGAATGAAAGAAAATGCTCTCGCGTTTCATGTGTGTATGTTTGTGAGAGTCAGTGAGAGAGAGAGAGAAAGGAGAAAAAAGAGTGTGTGTATGAAATTAAGTAGTGTAGCAGTTACTGTTACTCTCTCTGACGCTCAATGTCCCATAAATGCCTGTTTTCTCAACTTCTCTCCTTCTCTCTGCCTTTATGATGGCAAGTCTGGCGCGGAAATGGAATGTAAAGTGTGTAAAACCAAAGGGAAAATGCGTCCCAATACAACTTTCCTTTTGCTTTTTGCGCCATTTTCCTTCAAGAAAAATTGCTCCAGGAGGGATTCTCTGTGTGTATGTATATGTGTGTGTGTCTGTGTATGAGAGAGCGTGTGTGTGTGTACTGTGTATATGTGTAAAATGGCGGATGTACCAGGGTTTCAATGTAGACGAAGTTCAAGTAAGAGGAAAGTAGTGGAGTGGAGTGGAGGAAAATGGAATACAGAATACAGAAAAGAATAAGAAAAATGTTCCAGCATATATACGATTTTTTTTATACTTGTTTTTTGTATTTTATTTTATGTGGAAGCTTCCATTAAAAACACTTCAAGTTGAACGTCAACTTGCTTCACATGCCATTTTAAATTTCCCTGTCGAGTGTCGACTGTCTCACTCAAAGTCTTTGTTTGCTCCTTTTCTTTTTTACTTTCTTTCCTTCGTGGTATCTGTATTTACACTTTTCTTTATAAAATGTCATGAATCATGAAAAATCATTTACATACAGTCCCAAAACTCCGACAGTTTGTCAATTTCTCGCCCATATCATAACGTTTTTTTTTTAAATTTTACATAGTAGTGTTATCAATTCGAAATGTGAAAGTTCAAAAGTTTGAAATTCAATGAGATGAGAAATTTCAAATTTGTATCAAACCCAATTTAAAATGATTCCACGTGCATACCATCAAAATAATCCAGGGTAGAATTTGATTAACTAAAAGTTGAACTAAGAGTTGACAAAACTGGGGCGTACAAAAGAGGAAGAGAGAACAGATGGAAGGAGAGAGATTTGAAATTCCGTCGTCCTCAATCCGACTTCTAACACTCTACTTTAAAATTCAAAATGAATTCTCTTCACAGGAGATGATTTCCTTCCGCTTGCAAACTCAAAAGCTAAACCTTTAGGTAAAATGTGTGTGTTGTATTTTAGTTGGAGTGAGTAAGTTGTCATAAGGTAGGATGAGGAATGTCAACTTTAATTATTGGGTAATTATCTCGACTCTTCTTCTTCTTCTGCTCCTTCCCTCTCTCTCTCTCCACTGTACTTTGTTTAATACTAATCAAGAGAGTCAGGAGAGTTAATTCCATCAAATGACACCATTAACTTTAAGATTTGACCAGACTTTCCCCCCTTTCAACAGTGGCCCCTTCCTCCCTTTTGTACATATTTTCCTCAAGACGTCATGTGCCTCTCATTTAACACTGTCGACGTCACACACCTCACGTCAACCTCAATGTACTTGTTGAGGATTTTGTGGATGGTCTCCTTTAAAAAAAGAATGGTTTGAAAATATATGAAGTATGAATTAACACGAAGAATCTCAAGGCCAACATTTTCTTGGACAGAGTGCAGACTTTTGAATTTTGAATGTTGAACTTTGAATCTAGTGGAAATTTTGTATAGTTTGAATACATTTAGTTTGTCCTTGCATTCGTAGATAATTTATGCAACGTTGGGAGTTGGGAATTCTTTTCTCTCTTTCTTTCTTTCTCTCGCTCTGCCTGCCTGTCTGGTCATGAAATTTGCAAGTGTGAGCTCGCTGAGAAAGGATTGCCAGAGTTTAGATGGCTGACAACTAGAAAGGAGCTTTTGAATTTTGTATAGGTTCTAAATGGGCAAGGGAAAGTGACTGAGCGCAAAAGGGACAGGAAAAAAGGAAGGGGGAGAGAGAGAGAGAGAAAAACTATAGTGATAAATGATAAAGAGCTATGAAAATTGTCGAACCTCAAAAAAAGTACGTGTGATGTATGTACAAATAGTCATAATGATAATAATAATGCACATAGTCAAAGTGAAAGAGAAAGTATAAAAGTAAAAGGAAAGGAGGAGGATGAAGAAGAAAAAAAATAGGGAGAAAAAGACTGTGCTGACTTTTCTCAAGTCATTTTAGTGGATTATCCAGACTAAAAGAGATGCAAAGCTAAAAGGAAAAGCACATTTTCACTTGTATGAGTTTTTCAGTCTCAGTCTCTGTCTCTGTCTCTATCTGTAGGTATTATATCGTGCACGGAATTTCCTTGTACTGTACTATACATAGAATTTCTTGAGTACACTCTGAAAGATCTGAACCTAAATGTAGAGACAGACTGAGCAGGGAGAGAGAGAGAGAATTTCTTCAAGACTTTTTGCATCTCGCATCTTGGAGAAAGTTGAACACTGAACTGAACTGACAAGGGAGATATTTCAACTGATATTTTTTCTAAATATTTTCACTACCCAGACGTTGTTAGGCATTAAAAATGAGTAATTTTGGTCATGGTCCCAGCTGCGTCTATCCAAGTTTGACCTGACAGGACCCCTCCAAAGTTTAGATTTTTCATAGGATTTTGTGTGTTTTTTTCTCGATTGACTATATAAGAAGTTCCGTTCTACCTTAAATGTCAATTGAATTGACAATACTGGCCAATTTTATTGACCAGACTGACCAAAATCTTGACAGAACTGACCAAAATACTTGAAATGACTGACTGAAAATATTGACAGGACGGACAAAAACTACTTAATATGACTGACCGAAATCATTGACATGACCAAAAACGTCGACAGGACTGACCCAAAACCTTGACCGGACTGACCAAAATACTTGACATGACTGACCAAAAATGTTGAAATGACTGACTGAAAATATTGACAGGACGGACAAAAACTACTTAATATGACTGACCGAAATGGTCGACAGGACTGACCAAAATCATTGACATGACCAAAAACGTCGACATGCCTATCAAGCATGATTAAAATGACTGACCAAAAAACTTGACAAGACTGACCAAAATACTTTACAGGACTGACCAAAAATATTGAAATGACTGACTGAAAATATTGACAGGACGGATCAAAAAACTTGAAATGACTGACCGAAACTACTGACAGGACTGACCCAAAACACTGACCAGGCTGACCAAAACTACTTAATATGACTGACCAAAATGGTCGACAGGACTGGCCAAAATCATTGACATGACCAAAAATGTCGACATGACTATCAAGCATGGGTGAAATGACTGACCAAAAACTTGACAAGACTGACCAAAAATTTTCAAAATTCAAGCCCTTGAATGCAGGTGTTATTAAACGTTCCAGAGTCAAAACATAAGTAAAGTATATTAGTGATATTTTAAATCAACTTGATTCAATTCAATTCAACTTTATTAACGTGTTAAAATGGAGTGTTGGTTTAGCAAAGAAACCACCCGTACGAATGACGAGTGGGGGGGGGGGGG
>JAIUND010000792.1:0-52624 GCA_034699125.1 Gisinianus flammeolus
AGGAGACTCGAATTGACCAGTAAGGTCAATTCCAGGTCAATATCGAAAACATAGCAAAAAACCTTTACTTGTGAGTGTGTAGTGTGTGTGTGTGTTGGATCAAAGAAGAAGAAGAAGAAGAAGAAGAATGGGATGAGAGTGCCAAGAGGCTTCTTCTTATTCTCCATGCATCACTATTCACTATTTACAATTCACTATATATGTATATATTGTGTATTGTATATAGGAAGACGATCTTCATCCTCATCTTCATCTTCATCCCTATCCATACCGATTTCAAATAATGATCATCATAAAAAGCTTCCCTTGTCTCTGTATACATTTGTCGAGATAGGAATTTCGTTTGTAGATAATTGAGCACGAGAGTCTACAATTCTACATAGTTTGAAAACACACTTGTAAATAGTAAATATACATTGAAAAGTGCCATGCCATAAGTTCAAATGGTATACAGACAGCCAGACAGCCAGAGACCATAGTCATAGTGATTAAGGAGAGAGAGAGAGAGATGGATGCCAAGTGTATCTGAACAGATACTAGATACACTTGGGCATTGGGCTCAACATTTGTTCCAATCAGTCAGGTACATTCAACTCAAATTAAATAGAGAACACATGCTCTCTTCTCCTTCTCCACTACAACATCATCCCCATCCCTCCATATAGTCATATACAGTACAGATAGTCCCATCATCATCCTGTTTACAAATCTCCCAATCTCTCAACTCTCAACCTTACCAATCCCTGTCACTCCTCTTTTATCTCTCTCTCATTCTTACGACTTACATCCAAATTCACACTACCACAATCCTTTAAAAACCAATTCAATTCAACTAAATTGAAAGATTCTCGCACTTTAACTTTTCTTTACTGTCGGAATTATCTCCCCGTGCACCCATTCAACTATTCACTCTCTCCCTGTACCATCGGTACATCTACATCTACATCTATCTACATCTGCAACGGGAAACATGTCAATTCCATATGTAAGATACATGGAAATATCTTTCAATTCTCTTTCAAGTCAACGGAAACCGAAGGCTTGCTTGGTCTTAATTTTGGAGCTTATGCGGATATTTCGGATAAAGACAATGAGAATCTGTGATTCTTTCTCGTCTTTATGAAGCTGAGAAAATTACTCAAGAATGTTTGTCAAGGTTGTAGGTACATTTACGATTAGATTTATCTGCTCTACAATCAGATTTTGAATTTGGAGAATTCTCTTTTTATTTGTTATTACTGCACAGTCCCGAATGGAAATGTTTTTTTTTGTATGCAATATTTGTATTTGTTGGTCGAGGTGTGTACTTTCACAATTATTACAATTGAATGGAGACAAGATGATTTGATGAGTTGGTGACTCAATAAAATAAAACAGAATCAGATTTACAAGTTTGATTTTGGTTTTGGTTTTTGGTTGCCGTGGCTGTGGCTGTTGTACAGTCTAAGTTAACAGATACAATTGTCAGAGACAAAATTTTTGAAATAATCGGTCGAAGAATGGAGAAAAAGAGAATGGTTAGATTCTTTTCTTCGTCTTCTTCTTCTTTGATCAAAGACGAAATCAAACAAGCCGAATTTCTCTTGGGAATTTGATGGACGTTGCTCCACGTTTCCCTTCATCATCTCAATCTCCGGCTCTCAATCCACGTTCTATCAGTATCAGTAAATTACATGCAGTCTGTTACTGTTTCTGTTCTCAGATCTTAAATCTCAAGTCTCTCAGATATATGGATTTGGATTTGAGTGAGAGAGTACAAGAATAAAACGAGGAGATGGAGAATCTGTAAAGTTTTTTTTAGAGGTCTCAACTTGGATGTAAAATGATTATTATTAAAGATTGCATCGGGATATTAGGAAAGTTTTTGGTTGATTTGTGCAGGTGAACTTGAGCACAGGATTTTGGTTTCGTTTGAGTCACATACGTATATGTTCAGTGTAAATTGAATTTGAAATTGTATAGAGAAAAAAGGGCCTTGGATTGTGTGTACATTACATTGAAGACAATATAGATAGATAAATGCTAAATACATATCCATACAGATATGGATGAGAGATATGTCTGCTGGTGTCTTGTGACTGCTGACTGCTCTTGGCCACACGATTGATTCTGATGGGAAACGGACTTTTACATTTTTACATAAAGTTCATAAGTAGTTTCTTAAATTCTATCTCTCTCTTTGTTTCTGTCTCACTCACAATCAGGGAGAGACTCGCAGACTTGTCTTTCAGTCTAAAGGAACGTCTCAAGGAGGTTTCCCTATTAAAACTCTACATTACATTACTATTACACAGAGTACAGACACAAGTCATAAGAGTCGTAAGTTGAGGGTATTAAATCTTTGTGTGACTCGGAAAAGGAATAATAGAAGAATGGAAGGGAATGAGCAAAGGTATGGGATATCTTACGATGCAAAGTGAGAGAGAGAGAGTGAGACCTCGCCTTTTCTCTCATACACACACACTCAACTTTTTAAGTCAGCAATCTTTTTCACTCTTGAGCTCTGAGCTCTGTTCTGTCGGTATTACGATTCCTTCGTCCGTTCTTATACAGATACTGTGTGTGTAAAAAGAGTTTTTAGTGGCCTTTGCTGCCAGAAAGGATTCTCTCTCTGTTCTGTTCTTGACTTGACTTCGACTTGACTCGGTCTTTGCATTTAGCTTTTTGGTCATATAGTCAACGAGTCATAGTGATACGAATGTGTGTGTGCGAGTGTAATAATGGTGTGCATGCAGGGCCTCCAGGCACATCGTGAATGTTTCGAGACCCTTGGGGGAGTCTTTTTGGTCTAGAGGTCCGCACTTGATTGCACATATCTCACTAACCGCAACATCACCAGCCCAACAAATCCATAGATAAGCAACAAACCCCAGCAACCAAAATCTATTTCGTATATTTCGTATAGATATCCTTACACACACAATCTTTTTTCCCTTCTTCTTCTTCATCTTCTTCGTCTTCCTATTCTTCTTCTCCATACTCCATAGTCTTCCAGCACACACTTTAAACTCATACATACTCACAATTCACATTCAAGCGAAGCGGATTGTCATATACTCTCTGTGCTTTGCATTTGCAGCTCCATTCCATATGAAATACAGAATATCTGTCTAGAATTTCTGTTCCTCCTTCCTCAGTCGTCTGTATATTATGCAGTTTTGTATTATGTACAATGAGAAAAATCCACACACACACACAGACACACAGCAATCTTTCGTAAATGACTCTGAATGTGTCGTTCCTGTTTCCATTGTAATATTTCATGGGGAAAATGGAAAAATCCTCGTGTGTACTTATGCACAGGAACTGAAACTGAAAGTATAAATCTGTATCTGTATAAACGCACTGGGAAAACAATGCACCCATTTTTTGGGCTGTTTTTTTAATACTGAATTAGAGGAGAATGAAGACACTTGGGAGGGGAGAGCGATTACACGGAAATATGGGAATGAGAGAGAGAGAGAGAGAAAGAGAGAGAGAGAGAGAAATGTGGTGGACCCATGACATGAGTGAACAATTACACAGGGAAACGGTGGGAAAAAAGACTGATGCTGGAGAATGGAGACATTTAAAAGAAGAAGAGGGAATCTATTACTACCAATTACGAAACCTACGTACACAACTACTTGCATGTTATTTATTTCTCAATTAGGGAATTTACATTCTCCTAATCACCCTCAAGAATTCTAGAACTCCAAACTCTCCGAGAAAAAAATGAAGAAATGTCTATCCATGTACAGATATAGTTTGTCGTGTGATCGTTTGTATAGAGTCGGAGTTTATAATGCCCGTAAAAGAATAGCTGAAGAAGTGCTACAAACTCTTAAAAACTGTTATTTTTTCCTTCAAAATTTGTCTGTATGTACAAAAATTTCTCAAGTATACATAAATGTGGATTCTCTGGTCCAGAGATTCAGGAATTTTGTATCAGTAATTTGAAGGGGAGGATGAGAAAATATCTGTAGACATTTGAGTGTTTTGTTTTTTTGTGTGTGTGTGTATTGTTTCACTATAGTTGGACTTGGAATTTTGCTGTGATCAATTCCTCACTGGAGGAAGTCGTCAATTACTTTGTGAAATAAATTTCAAGGATATACTCCTCAGACAAATTCTGGCACAGACAATCGTTTTAATTTGCTCACTTTTTTGGGGGAGACCAGAACAAGAACAAGAACACAAAAACAAAAACTCAGCTATACATATACAATAGACAACTACCTGTGGAGTATTTTATTTTGCCTCATCTTTTTCTCCCCACTCATTTGATACAGGGTAGTTTGTAGTTTGTATCAAGGTTTGTACACCAAATGATTAATGACTTGAACGATGAACAAGACGAACCAAATTACATACGAATTTTCCCTTCCTATTGTTTTTCTTTTCGAGAGAGAAGTCTGTGTGCGGTTTATATTTTCCCTGTGATGTTCTCCAAATTATTATTATTATTATTATTATGACAATTGCTATAATATAAGCACCGGAAAAAACTGCAGTATTTTTCAATAGGATGTGAAAACAACTTAACTATTACTTTATGCAATTTAGATTTGCCAATGACAATGACAATGAACTCGGACGTACTAATTTTCCAGTTAGTTTCTCGACAAATACTTTCGATGCAAAAATGCCCAAATTTCGATTTGGTCTTTACTTTACTTAAAGTATAAAGAATTGAATATAAAAAATTGATTTCTTACCCTCGCAGGTGAACTGTCCAAAAAAAAGAAAGGTTACATGAGAATTCCATCCATGAAATTTGAACACTACAAAATAATTTCACCTCCGTCTCAAAACAACAATGAATTTTCCGGAGAATTTCCACTGTGTCCTAAACTAAAAACAGAGGTGAGATTTTTTTGAAGGAAAGATTGACTATTGAAAGAAGAAGTGAAAAAGTTTCGTGGATAGAATTCTCATGTCACCTGTCCATAATGTTTCCCGCTGGATTTATCCCCACAAACGACACACTCAATATTCTGTCCTTTGTCGGCGGAGTTGGGGGAAGCAGCGGAGGAAGCTGAGGAAGTGGGTTGTGGAGGTTGCGTCACAGAGCCCATACTGGAGAGTCCATTTGCCGAATGCATATCATCGGACGGACTTTGTGGAGTCATGACATGTCCAGGTCCAGTCGGTGGATCACGCCATCCAGAAGTGGCCTGTGGTGAGACCAGGGCCATTACATCTGGGGATAGAAGAACCCCAGGATTGGGTAAAACACCCGCAGTTGGTACTAACAGTTTGTCGCCGTGTCTGGCCACAGATTGGCCAAAATTGGTAGGAAATACGGGATTATTGGACTCTCCACCGCCGCTACTACTTGTACTTGAACTAGTGTTGGTGGTGGTGACTGTGGAGGATGGTGGTGACCAACTGGGTAATTCAAATTTCAATGGAATCGGTGTTCTCACGTGGATCTTATGTGGTAGATTTAAATGGTAAGGATGATGAGGATGATGATGGTGATGATGATGGGACGGTGGAGGTGGTGTTGGGTACAAACTATACTGGCCTGATAAATGTGGATGATGATCACCTCCACCAACACTTGGATAGTGAATTTGGTTGAGATTGGGTTCGGGCCTACCCTTCCCGGGCCAGAATAGGCCCGACGACGAAATCTCACAGTTGACTATTTTGTCGGGATCTGGAGCAATGGGTGAGCTATCTTTTTTCGTTTTGACTCAGCACAATCAAGTTCACACTAAATCCAAACTCTTTTTTTTTCTTTGTCTTCTCTCTCTATATGTGATTCACCTATTCACAATGTGACAATTTATTTTATTTTATTATTATTATATGTATTGTGAATTTAACTTTTGTTCTCAGATTTGGCAAATTCCAAATTGATCCTTTTGATTAAATTATTGTTATGAGTTTTAGACACTCGCGTAAATGTCACACATTCAGAATTAGTCAAGTGGAGTGTCACACTGTTTTTTTTGTATTGTATTATATATATTATATATATGCCGGATGAGTAATCCGAGAGGGTGTTCAAAGATATTCACAATAATAAAGAGGAGAGAGAGAGAGAGCAATGAAACGACGACAATCTTGATGATATCCTCATTCGAATTTCGACTTTTGAATTCAAGCCGGCTCGAATATCCACAGTCACAAACGTTGACTTGCCTTTTTGACTTTGTAAATATTCTATATACTATAGTCAGTTGAATCGTTTCTCAGTTGTTTTAACGACCAGCTTTAAAAGAAAAACGTTCATCAGTTTCAATTTCGTTGCATAACATGGAGAATTCTCAGAATATTTACGATTATTATTATTTTTTTTACATGTTTTGTCCACTGATTGTGAGCACACACACACAAAAAAAAAAAATAAACTACGAGTATATATTTCACTTGACACTAAACGTCAATTGAATGACGATAGTGAGAGTTTTCCGTTCGTCTCCAATTACTTGAATTTGAATGTTCGTCGTTTCACATTTATATTTGCTCACTATACAAGGAAGAACTGATTGTGAGTCCCTTTTCCTTCAACACAATACATAGCAGTTCACTTGTGTCTCAAAAATGTTCAAACAAATTCCAAAAAAAAAGAAGATGATCTTGTTGTCATTATTAAACACACATGTAGAAACTTTTATATATAATTTCCAACAATTTTTTTCTTGTGTATATGTGATGAAACGAAACACGTTTTTGAGATTTTTTTTTGTTGAGTGGGGAAACACTTTTGAATATTGAATAATTTGATTTGGATATCTCACATATTGTGTGAGTCAGTTGTGTTTAGGTTTTTGCCTGCTCCTCCCGACCTTGCAGGTCAACAGAGTTGAGATGGGAAAAAGTGGGCGAGATTAGGAAAAAAGGTGAACTCTGACACTGAAGTCTCGTGCCCCCAAACAAGAATTAAAACGAGAGTGAAAAGATATATATATATATATATTTCTATTTTTCTTGTTAAGGTCAGAGTGTAATCGCAAAAATAGTAATAGCAAATAGCTATGATGATGAGGATATTGAGGATGTTGTGTGTGTGTGTGTAAATGTAATGTGAGTCTTCTGCTCTGTGACTCTGACTCTGACTCTGTGTATGTGTGTGTGTGTTTGTGTATTCGTGTGATAAAAAGTGTGGCCCGAGAGTGCATGTAACCAGGGGCAAGTGAAGCACACGACTGTCCGACCTCAGAGTTGCACGGTTACGACTTCTCTGTTCCTCTGATCCCCGTAGGCCAAAGCCAGACTTTTCATGCAAACTCATCAGAAAGATAGGGAAAGAGCGAGCATAAGCAATAGAGAGACAGTGAGAGAGAGAGAGAGAGAGAGAGAGAGAGCGAGAGAGAGAGAGGGCGAGAGAGAGAGAGAGCGAGATAGAGAGAGAGCGAGAGGTAAGGCGAGGGGGTCTCTCAAAAAGACCAAAAAGCCCAACTTGAAAGCCAAAGTGTAGAATCCTCCTCGATCGGGGCTCGACTCTGGCTAGAAAAAGGTTCAACCTATTGCAGCCGCAGTCGCAGCCTATGCCATGGCTGGGGCAAAAAGATCCACAAAACTACTTCTTCGTTCCTGGTTGGCTCCCAATCTAACCAACGAGGACCTCCTCGTCATGTATACCTACTCAATTTACCAACTGCTAATCAATCCATGTCCATCCACACACACTGCCATAATCACACACATGCACATTCATTTAACTTAACATACTTTTCCCCACTGTCTACAAACAACTGACCATCAACCATTTACAATTTACATTATCACTCTCCACTAAAATAAATGTATATTGTACACACATGTTAGATATGGAATATCGTTTCATTTTTATCCCAATTTCATATTCAATCCTCGATTCTTCATATCAACGAAAACGAGCTCATCTTCTAGTATCTAGACATACGCACTGTATATAAAGAGAAGGAGTATAGGTATATCTTAGTATATAGTCAATCCTTGACTGCATGATGTTTCTGTACATGGTAGGCTGTCAGTCTAGATTCTAGATCCAAACTTTTCTAACTTTTATAGAGCATCGAAATGTGGATTCTATTAGGAAACTTTGCCTCGATTACCCTCCGTAAAATATATAAAGTCTATAGAGAGAATATGTAGGGAGAAAGAGAGAGAGAGAGAGAGAGAGAGAGAGAGAGAGAGAGAGAGAGAGAGAGAGAGAGAAAGAAAGAGGAGCAGACGTGGAGTTATATTCGGTGTCTTGAAGATGTGATCTCTTGACACGCTCCACAGATTGATCTGGCAGAGGTGCTCGCCCGGGTCCATTGGGTGTCACAAAGCCAATGGCACCGAGGTGGAGGTGGAGCTCTCGCGGGTTTTTCTCTCTCTCAGAAACGCGGGCATCCCGCTCATGCTCAATACCCTTTCCCCTCCTGAAGAGTACACGGAGAATACCCGAAGTCAAACTCATATAAGGGACTATCACACTCATTCTCTACAGTTCTATACAATCCACTCACTCCTTCGTACTCATATCATCTCATAGTCACTCCACTCCACTCAACTACTAGCAAATAGCAAATAGCAATAGCAAATCTAAATCTATCTGTATCTGTAATTCTGTATACCAAACTCTTACTATGCTTTACCATTTCATAAGCACTCGAGTCCTTCTCGAATCCTTCCTTATCATTTATTTTTCTATATACTTTTTGGTGCGCTTGTTGTATTTTTCCTTGTACAGCGTACAGAATTACAGAATATGGAATACAGAAGCAAGAGAGTTTCGTGGTGATTTTCGTGATCGTCGACAACTCTCCTCCTCCTTCGTCTCTACTTTACCTCCTTCTTCTTATCAGTTCCTTGCGAATTCCACTTGAATGAATCTATAGACTCTTTCAGAAGAATGAGATGAAGAAGACGACGACGACGACAAACGAGAAGAAAAAGAAGAAGAAGAAGAAGAGTCACAGAGAGATGGAGAGAAAGAGGATAAGCAAACAACTTTATGGGGGATTTTTATTAGGAAACTTGGGTCAAGGATCATCCTGATAACAAGCTTGAATTATACTCGGGGAAACAAATTAATACACTCGAAACTCTTAACTAATCATAAAAAAAACCATGTAAGAAAATGCACAACCATTAAACTGTACAAGACAAAAACTGCTACTGCTATTTATTGCTTCTGCTGCTGTCACTGTCGTCGTGTCGTCCCTTCATTTTTATTTCGATCTCTCTGTGTATCTGTGTAGCTTCTTCTTTTTCATATCCCACAAACACAGTCACATGAAATTTCAACAGTGTCTTTATGCATTCACATTTTACACCCTCCTTTCATCCATTTCACATTTCATCTACATCTATATTTTCTATATACATCCACATATCGTATGTACAACTTGTTTCCTATCATTATCTTCCACGTCCTTTAATTGCTATCATACGCATATCATTTCATTCTCACATGTTTCTATCTCTCTCTCTCTCTCTCTATCCTTCGGCCTCTTTCTTTTCATCCACAAATATGTATGAGCATGAGCAAGAAACAAATAAACAACATTTTATTTTTATTTAGTTTCACTCGAGTTGACATTAAAAAGAGGATTTTGGAATTTAAAACATTGTGAAATGACGACTTACTTAATTCTATTATTAAATGTGAGGATTTGAGAGACTGGAAAATCAAAAAATGGTATGAAAGTCTGCACTGTCTACTGATTAAATTACATATGATGAGATAAATATCGTATATATTTATATCTGGACTGACGTTATCTTTATGTTTTTATGTGGGAGAAGACGACTGTGTGCTGTGGGATTGGGATGGGATGTGATGTGATGACTGTGGAAAGTATAAACAGTAACCAGCAGGTATAATTTCTACTAGAGCTATAAATATTAAATGTACACAGATAAAATGAAGACGATTAAGTAACGAGAGAGAAGACAGAGAAAGAGTTGTTGGGTGGGTTGAGCGTTTGACTTTGACTATTAGAAGTTGTGTGTGTAATAACAAATAGCAATTATATGCAGCCCGGGCCGCCAGCAGCAGCAGGCTCATCTGTAGCATGGGAAATAGAAATATCGAATGAGTCGATGACTAAATGGTAATTTGTACAGGACAAACTGTTTGTTGGGTTAAATGATATTGGCAATGGATGTGGCTGTGGCTACGGAATTGGAGTGTGTGTGTGTGTGTTTGCAAGTGGGAATAAAAGTCAGGAGAGCCAGGAGCAGAGTTGTCGACCCAGGGTTTTGGGGTATTTGGGCAAATGGGTTTTATCTGTGTTTTTGGGTATCATTTTCGGTTGGGCTTTTGGGTTTTCGGGTTTTTCTCGATTAGCTTGTACGTTATGTACATACATAACCCATCTACCCAAAAACACAATTCCCCATGGGTGATTGGGTTTTATCGTGGGTTTTGGGTATGAAATTTGAAAAACCCTGGGTTTTTCTCAACTCTGGCCAGGAGACTTTGCAATTAGAATGACAAACCAAAGTAGCTTTATATACATTGAGATTGTGATTAGGATGAATTATGAGTTTTTCTCATTTGTATGGCGTGGTTTTGGTTTGGTTTTTTTTTCTTTTTTGCATTCGGTGCATTCTCTTTGTATTTGTATTTGTATGTGTTTGTATGTGTGCAGTCGTTGAGGGAGTCGGCGATATACAATGAACAAAATGAGCCAGTGTCTGTGTACAGTTCACTAGCTTTTACATTACCATTCACCAGTCAGCCAGTCAACCAGTCAACCAGTTACCAGTGCTAATAAATGATGATAAAAACAAAATGAAATGATTCTTTATTGAAAAAATCAAGCTGTGGAAGCTGCTAGTTATATTATATGTACGAACTCCGATCTCCGAACTCGACGAGCTCGGGGTGAATTTCTGTATCAGTATTGTCATATTGTGAATTGTGAATTGTGAATAGGGAGAGAAAAGTCAAAGGGGTGGTTTAGTTTCAATTCACATAGGTACTTACTACATACATGCAAGCCCAGTTTTTTTTTGTGGGATCAGGATCCGAATTGGAGTAGTGTGTGCAGACTGCAGATGCAGACAGAACGAGAGCTGAGAGCTCCCTATTCTCTATTCTCTCTACATGAATATGTATTCCCATTCTGCCATTCTCCAACATTGCATTGAGTAAATATACGATAGACAAAAACATACTCTCTTCCGGATTGTTTCTTGTCTCCTGCATGTTCTACAGTTTCTCCACACTCTCCTACTTCCCGCATCCATTTCCTACCCTAATCGTGAGCATCCTCAATAGAAAACCATGACGAGAGTCACAGAGCCACAGAGCCTCAGCTATACAATGCAACGAACAGCCTCCGGATTGTACATACAGATTACAGATATATATTGTATGTAAACGGAAGATATATATACGGCCAATGGTTTTGTATACTGTCTCTCGCGGAAGATTGTCATGTCACAGTTGACAATAATGGCAAACCAATGGAGCACAACAATCAGGCTACAATCTTGACTTGACACTGGAGCAGATTGTGATTGCACATTGCACTCGCATTTCATTTCATTTTTTTCCATCTCACTCTTCTCATCTTCTCATATCTCATATCTCATTTGACTAAACATCATGGCCAACTTGTGTGTGTGTGGTGTGTTTGTAGATATATATAATATATACATGTACAAAAATAACAAATGTGAAGCAGCATAGGTAATTTATAATTTGAAACCAAACCAAACTAACAAATGAAGGGAGACTCAACTTGAGGAGACAGGCGATACACAAAAATACACACATCAAAACTTTTACCACATCCTCAATCCTCACATATATATACGATATATATGTAATATAAGTTCCTCGTTTGATATTCGATATTCCTCCCTCCCATTCTCATGATAATTCTTCACACTTGCTCAACTCAATCATCCCGGAATATGCACGTGCTTGTCATCTATCTGTCATCCTCCGCCTCCTTCTCTTTCTCTTTCTCCTTCTCCTGTACGTATATCGTATACATATATGTATTAATAAACCTGTACCTACCTCCACATTTTCCGTCACCACTCAGGTCATTTTTGATTTCTCTACATTAAATACACGGTGAATATGCAAGTTGGCGGATATCGGCTTTTAACTAGGTATACAAAATACATGTTTATCGTTAGCCTTGGATGGATAAATAATGAAAGCAGATGTAAAATGTAAACTCGTGTGCTCGCTTCATAGGTCAACTTGAACGTTTTTGAGGAAGGACACAAAACACACACACACACAAATTAAAAAGTACCGATGTGGGAACGGATTACTGATGGCGATCCAAGCTTGAATGATTTTATTGAAAAGAAGTATACAAAATATCAGAGTAATTATTTATTATTATGAATTGTTTTGTATCGTATGTATAAAATATGGTATATATAGGAAAGTATACAATATGCTGCAGGGGGCCCGAGTAAGTTTACAGATCGTTGAATTAATAACCCGTTCTCCTCTATTGTTGTGGTCATGTATAATCTGTAATCTGTATGTAGTAAAGTTTACACAGAGAAATATATAGAACCGCACCATGTCGGTGTGTCGGTGTGTGAAGAAGATTTATTTTGCAAGTTCCGTTTTCACATTCAGATTCAACTTCACCGTTTATTTCGTACTCATGATGAGAATTTAGTTGGAGAGCGTTGTGAATTGTTTGTTGAGAATTTATTGTATTATGTATTTTCTGTTATATCAGTATTATTATTGTACCTGGTGTGTCTTCGTCTTTGTCTCTCTCTCTCTCTCTTTACGTATGATGTAAGGAATTTTTGTGGCAAAAGACGGGATTTGTTAATGGATAATGAAGGTGGTGGGTTCGGTAAATGGGGAATAGTAATGGTAATAATGATAATGATAATAATACAGATAGAGCCCCCAGTGTATTTGTTATGACATGAACTCCGAGTCCAAAGGCAACCACAACACAACCCAAAACACAACAAACAACAAACAATGGGACATTAATCATTATCTATGTACAAGATTACACATCTGACATGGACGCGCTTCGTGTGGAACAATTATAATTATGATTTCAGTCACAATCCCAATCCCAAATACTATTATCTATTTCTATTACTATTACACGAACTTCAAAAGCTACAGATACAACCACGTCATTTCGTTCATGAATTTCCTACAAGCATTTAGCAAATATAGCCCATCAAATAAAATACGGATTAGGAAAAATACAAGTCACCAAAAACAAGAGCTGGCATTTTATGGCGAGCAAAGAGGAACTTTGCTTTTTAATTTCCAAATAGTTTTTAAAGCATATTCCTATTAGTTAGTGCACTCTACAATTTCTTGATTTTTTTTACTGTGCAAAAAAACCTCATGGAAAAATGTAAAAAGATCATTACACGCTCATTTTTCTCTTTCTCTCTCTCTCTGGATCTCTATGAGTTTTTATATTGAGTTTAACTTAACATCAGCCAGTTATGATATGACGCTAAACCATCAACTCAGTACGGTTCAAAGTCTTCAAAGTATATATAAAAGAGATGGGAAATTAGGGCTTGTGAGTCGGATCGTATGGTTGAAAATGTAAATTTGAATTTGTAAAGGGAATGAACCAATGAACGAACGAGATGGAGTGTGTTTGTGTTTAGTGTTGAGCATGAATGACGGGTGTGTGTATTCGCTCCTCTCATATTCAAAAGTGCCAAATGATCGCTATAATCACCCCCGTTCCATGTTGCATGCTGTTTCTGTTTGACTATATAGATATTGAGTATTATTGTTCGATATGAGCTTACAAAACCTCAAAGACAATACTCTGTAGAGTGGAGTAAAAATGAGGGGAAGTGCGTACACATTACACAACTATACACAAAACAAAACACAGGGCATCATCATCAATGTAGAGAGTAATAAATGTTGCGTCTCTCAAATTTGACTTTTACTTCGTGTTTTCTTCGTGTTGTTCTTGTTGTGATGTTTTTGTTTTAGTTGAGTGTGGTGGTGGTGGTGTCTTCTTCTTCTTTTCGTCTTCTTCATCTTCGTCCTCTTTGCTTGCATGCAATGGAGATTGGAAAAAGAATCTCGTTTCACTCGACGATTGATGAGATGAGATTTGGGTAAGAGAGAAAAAGTCAGACTAAAAACTCAAAAAGGTATATGTATATCTTATGTATACTAGTAGTATACGCTCACTTGAATTTTCCAAGAGGGTTCGTGAGGTTGATGGAGTTTCATGAGATTATACGCGTAAAAAAAGGAGGAATAGAAAAATAAAGAGAGAGAGAGAGAGAGAGAGAGAAAAAAAATTCCCTTTGAGAAAAACAATGAACAATGAAAGTGTAACCTGTAAGTTAATTAGTTTGCATAGGGAAACTATACAGATACGTATAAAGATATGGATATGGACCATTATGAGATGAGAGTTGAGAGAGTATCTATGTCTGTATTGTATATTGTATTGTGTTGTGTTGGAGTTGGATGTACACATAAAATATTGGTGTGTATGAGTTTCATAGGGCTCTGTAGAAATGATATGAGTCTGATACCCCCTCAGTCTGATACCGGGTTAATTAATCATTTACCCAACTCGTACTCTCCGCACGATCCCCACAGTTTAGTCAAAGTCACCAAAAAAAAAAAATTAAATTCTCTCGACTTTCAACTCATCTCTAGAAAATTTGAGCTGAGCAAAGCTCTCTCACACATTACCCATTTCTGTACCGGTACTACAGACTACAGATATATCAGTTCATGGACTTTCAGATCCACAATCAACATTCAACACCATTTGAGATTTTATATAATTTTCTTTTATTATAAATTATCATTTTTGTGTCAGATATAAACCGACGTCGAACCTCCGATAATTCAGTTGTACATATACTGAACTCTGAAGACTCTTTGTCACTTTGACTAAAATCAAAAATCAAAACAGAAAAGTTTCACTGTTCGAAAGTTCGAATTTGTGCATCATTATTTTCTATATAGTTTGAGTCTGAGTTGACTGATTGTGAGTTTAGTTTTTCTAGTGAAATTCCTTGATAATGAAAGAATACGAGTTGTTAACTGATGTTTGTTCAGGATTTCGTTTGAAAAACACTCGAGACTCCAAGAAAGGAGGAAATGTCGAGAAAGATGTGGAGCAATAAAGAAGGAGAGAGAGAGAGAAAGAGAGAGAGAAGGAGAGTTTTTTCCTAATGCCATGAAATTACTTGGAATCTGTATACTTTTCTTTGCAATTCCCACTGATCAAAGTTGAAGTTGAGTTGAGTCAACCAGCAAGCCGAGTTTTTTCCCTCTTTCTCTCTAAGCCTCATCCTAAAACTTCCCTTCTTCGTCTAATCCTCCTTTGTTCTTCACCACTAATTATAAGTGTGGCTTAACAACAGTCGACAGTAGCCAGTACCACCATCCTCCGACACACATATTCATTTTCTTCCTATAAATATAAATATATACGCTTAGCTCTAAATTCCTATCCATTTTTATATATTTATGCACAGAAATCCTTATGACTCTCATCATTTTAAATCTCTCCAGATATGTATGCAATTTTCCATGTTAAAACCATTCATGTAAATTCTCCTTTATTCTACTTTCCAAGAGATGAAAATGAAAATGAAAAACTAATAAAAACGTCCTCGTTTCCCAATTTCCCCACATTTCTTTCATAGCCTCAAAATAATAAAAATTAATATTCATATGCAGTCAATTTTATTTCCAGCTCAGATCGCTTTTCAATTTCAAATTGAATTCAAATTCTTTGAGATGCCACACACTTTTCCACTTTCTATACAGACAGAGTTGAATGATTATTAAAATGTTTATTCAATTTCAGCAGCATGTTTTCAATCCGTATTTCGATTGCTTTTATCATGACTGTAAGCAATTTTTTAATTACACGTGGACTTTGGTTTTGGTGAATCTTTGGAAAGGAGAAAGTCAGAGACAGAGAGAGAACGAGATTAAAGATATTTTCAAAGGATGACGATTATCAAGGGAAAACTATGCGAAAAAGGGATGAAGAGTAAAATTTAAGGATCGGGTTGAAAAGTCTGAGAAATGTCTTTTGATATTAAAACTTTAGTGAATTACAAACGGAAATGAAATGAATCCGAGTGATTTGACAAACTTCTTGAATATCTTTTCACTTTTTGCCTACTTTGATTCTGGATTCTGACTTTTGCACAAAAACTCCCAAAAGTAAACTACAGAGAAATAAACACACGTAAATACAGAATGCATAAATACTTTTGAAAGAGAGAGAGAGAAAGAGAGAGCATCTCGTCATCATCATTATTTCATTCCTGCTGGCCGTTCACTTTTTGGTCCTTTTTCAATTCATTTCCAGAGCGATCCATTGAATTTGATATGATATCACAGAGAGAAAGAGGAAGAGAGACGAGGGAAAAACTCTGTGGCTTTCCCATTCATTTCCCATCTTTTCTTTCACATCAGACAAATAGGCTCGGGAAAAACGACTCCTCCGAGATTTGATCTGTCGGCTCTTACACACACACATACACAAAAACTCAACTGTACACACTCGCTGAAACACATACATGCAGCACACAAACCATTGGTAAATTCATGTACGTACGATACATGCGGAGGGTTTTTTAAGCATGAGATGAGTATTCATATCTGTACAAGTCATTAGTAAAAGGAGCATTTGCTCCATGTTTTGTTGTACGATATATAATGCTTTACCTACATAATTAGTTTTCCACAGTATACGAATCCGCATATAGATGAGCGTGTGCATACAAAATACGAATAGACAGCAGACAGGAGACAGCAGAGGTTGAAAATACATATGGAAGCTGTGTGTATGTGTGTGTACAAGTTTTGTGTGGTTTGTAGAAATAACCTAACGAGGAAACGATAAGAGAAAAGATGGAAAGAGGAAGCGAAAGAGAAAGAGGTAAAAGATCGAAATTCAAGGGAAAAGCTCAGACGACTCTTCTTCTCTGTCCGTGAGAGAACTGAACTATGGAAAACGGGGAGAGAGAGAGGAAAGTGAGGACCTTGATAGTGAACGATATGCTGCAACTATATTCTAATTAACCAGACGAGTAATTAGTGGCTTAATGGGATATCTGAGCTGAGGCGAAGCAGATGAGACTTAGTCGTCGTCTCCTCCGTATACCAACCAACCAACGAACGAATGAACGACTACTGCTTTGCACTGAGTAGTCAAGTATGGGCACCAAACTCTCATGTCTCTCTCTCTCTCTCTGTCATTACGAACACCCAACACACGCTCCTTTAATTCCTGCTCTTTTACACTCTTACACTCTCGCACAAACCCAATGAACACTCAACACTGTAACTGTAACTAAACTACTAAGCCACTACTCTCACACACACACACACACACACAGATATTACATAATATTTTATATCTGTAGTCAGCAGTCAGCAGTCAACTCTGAACAATATGGAAATGAAAATGGAAAGGGAGATTTGAAATCCAACGCACCTTCTTCAATCCAATGAACTTTATCTCTTTCACTTTTCTCTCTCTCTCCATTTCATGGAGATACACATTGTTTCAGCCTCAATCAACTGAGTCAGACTCATTACCGCCTTTTACTTGATGAAGACTGTGGAGAGAGCACTCAACCATTATTTTATCATACTTCACACACACACACACACACACACTCTCTCTCTCTCTCTCACACACACACACAGAATATCCCCCACATCTCATTACCACCAAGAAATCTTACCTGAACTCATCTGTCCTTTTCTCTTCTTCCACCCAGAAATCCTTCCAATCAAAACTCTTCACCATTTTTTTGTCGCTTGCTCAAAACACACTGAATCTTCGCACACCGCTGTTCATTTGTGCACGGAGAACCCAAATAATATATTATATCGTCTGTTAAGTTCACAAACGAACTATAACGATTTTCCTTAATTTGCGGAAATGTTACAACTGCGTCCGTCTTTGTGGGTAAAATTCTGGAAAAATTCAGGGTGACAGAAAAGGTCATGGCAGACAATAATGTCGAAGAACCCAAAGCTCCATCTCCAACCGTTTGACCTTTGGAGCAGGTCAACGGTCAACGAAATTAAGGAAAATAATTATAGTTCGTTTGTGAACTTAACAGACGATATGCATAATAAATATGTAAGGCAACATTTTATCTACCAAATTTCTCATTTTCACGTAGACCAAGTAGAGATTGAGAAAGAAATCTGTAAATTCCATAAATTATTCAGTTTTTGAAAAAATCCGTTGTAAAAAAAATCTGAAGAAAAGATGGAAATCTTGAATGTTGAATGTGTGTTGGTTGTTGGTTGTTCGCACTCCAGGGCGTGTAATATTCCAATATTTTATTATTATTGTCCATAATCAATGGTCATCGTGTTCCTCTCCTCGTAATCTTCTTGTATGATGTAAAAAAAAAGTCAAAAATAAACATTTATCAATGCGAGTGTCCAAAGGCAAAAAATCATAAAGTCAGATTTCGATCTCTGGACTGCACAATGGGATTATTTCATTATTTGTACTACAGTATAAATATAAATACACACAAACACACACACACATGTGCACATGTGCATAGAAAGACATATGCAATAATATGTATGGAATCTAGTGAAATGTTTGGAAAGGGAGTCAACTGTACTCGGATTCTTCCGCTCGTTGCCTTTGCCTTTGCATTGCAATGTCTACAACTATACATTGCGACTGCAACTACAAGAATAGAAATATGGAGGAGGCAAACAAATCACAACAACATTGAGCATTCAATGTCCATGTAGAAAATGGTCTCAAGGCAGTGTGAGTCACAATCGGACGCAAAGTAATAAATCCATTGGAATATCTGTAGAATAGAAATTTGTGTAGCATTTCATCTGAGCACAAAAATGGAACATTACGCTTTTATACTGACACTCATTAGATCGGTTGAAAGGACTCATTGAGTCAGGGCAGTGAGGCACAAGGAAAAAAAATCATATGTGAAGTGTTAAAGTATTCGTATTGGGAAAAAAGAGTACAGAGAGAGAGAGAGAGAGAGAGAGAGAGAGAGAGAGAGAGAGAGAAGAACAACGTTGGCCAAGGACTTGACTGAGTTGTAAAACTTATCTATATCTGGATCTAAATCTAAATCTCTACCAATGAACGTAGAACTGTAGACTGTACAAGTACACCTTCACCAAAACTGACCATCGCATCAACCAAAGCTGGTCCTCGGATAGGAAAATACATAGGTATGTGATATATGAAAGAATATCTGTAATACTGTCATAATTTATGGGATTCTCTCGTGACTATGTCGTATATCTATCTGTAGCAGAGATTTTATTTTCTATGATCTCTACTCTCTACACGATCTGAATAAGAACGGCATGAAAAATGTACAGCTAATCCATTGAACCGAATTTGTATTTTGAATTTTGCCTTTGTACAATATAGGTAAGAGTTAAATATACACTGTGTATAATACACACACAAATATTTCTCTCCATTAAATTGAGCGATGGAGATGGAGGAGTTCTCTTGATAAACTTGATGCAATTGTGTGTGAAGAAAGTTTAGGAGTTGCTCACTCATAGCGAGTTGGTCTAGTGTTGTGTTGTATGTTGTATCGTATGAAGGACTGAATAGTGAATTGATGTACATTGATTTTGATTGTTATAGCTATTGTTGGTTTGCATCTGTTGGCTTGTTCTGTCTCTCTCTCTCTCTCTCTCTCTCTCTCTCTCTCTCTCTTTCTCAATTTTTTCAATCTAACAACCAACATTTTGTTGTAAATACATGGGGCAACACTCATCTTCATATGTGATGGTTTGATGGTGGTGTGAAGATGCCGTGAATTGTGAATACAATTTTTTTTTCCATGTAAAATATATTATGTGTCCTATCATATACCTTAATCATATTTGGATTCAAGAATGAATAGAAACAGGTCGACCTGGCACTAGTAGGGGGCTTTTCCACATAAATATATACATTGAATCCATAAGCAACTTATTCCCTGTAGTTATATTTTATCATCGTATATACGTGTGTAAAAAAATATTGTTGTGTACCACTGTTCAATTCATCCTGGACTTCGTACGATTAGTCGCTCCCTCATCAACATCAACATGAATTCTCTAATAAAATAAGAACCTCAACCTAAGTCAAGTGTGGAATTTCCTCTATCTCTCTCTCTCTCTCTCTCTCTCTCTCTCTCTCTCTCTCTCTCTCTCTCTCTCTCTCTCTCTCTCTCTCTCTCACGTGTCTTCAGACCAGATTTGTTCTTTTATTGTCCCAAAACTTAAGCCTTTTTCTTTTTCCACACTATTTTTTCAGCCCATTGTTCTCATCGTTAGACAATAAAAATCCAAAATACATGCCTACATAGAAAAGGCCATTGAATTTTATGGACGCATTACAAAAACTATGCACATTCTAATCGCTAATAAATCTAATAAATTTGAGTTTGAAAAAAATGCAGTGGTGATTTCTGTATAAAGTTGAGGACGAGGAGTAGGATGCCAAAAAAAACGCTGTCAATCCAAAGTGGTGGTGTGCATGTGAATTTCCATAATCCAAATCCACAGCGGATGTGTAATTCAATATGTAATTCATGATTGGAGATTGCAACTGTACGATTAAAGATGTAACGGTCAGGGTGAAGGCAGTTTTGGATTTGGATTTTGCTATATGTTGTATCCATGTTGCCATTTTGTATTACATATTACTATTATTATCGAAGAATCAAGGAATGTAATGTGACAATGGTATGTAAATGTAAATCACACATTCCCATTTAAGTGTAGCTCAAACTGCTAAAAGTAGACCAGAACCAGAACCAGAGAGCCAGATGAGAAAAACTCAAGTGCTCAGTGGTGACCACCAAAGAAGTAGGAGAGAGCCATTAATTTTAAGCGCGGCTATTAGATGGAATGAATGAAATTATTACGTTCAAGTTGTTGGGATAATCTTTGTGTATGTGTGTGTATTCGTATCATATGATTAAGATTATGATGAGGGCGAGACACGAGTGTCAATGGATTACTAATGACACCAAAAATCTCATTGACAATGAGTCATTGTGTACAGATACATATACTCGCTGAGAATAATATCAAACTAATAGTAATAACAACATGAACATGAACATGGAGAGTTTGCATTTGTAAATATCGTATAATATCGTACAAATGTAAATGCATAGATACTTGGACACATAATAATAGTCAAGCTAATAAAGAGGAGCTTGTATTTTGTGAAATATCAGTATATTATATTATGTATCCCACATTTACGTGTGTTCATGTGTGTGCAGATAAAACATGGTTGGTATCGTAACAATGTATGCTCAATGAGAATATAATGATTAACAATTAGATGAATAGATCTTCACAGCAGAACTTGTAACCGCAACTCTCGCACCCACCTACAAATAGTCATCTCTCTCTCTCTCTCTCTGTCTTTCTTCATTATTATACAGATAGCATGTGCTGGAGTAAAGTTGGGACTTGGGAGTGCTACACTACACACTCTTTGACTTGTTGTTCACAGCATTGTATATTTTATTAACGTGACTATCTCTCTGTCCATGTTACTCGAGCTCACACAATACACAGAACAGAACAGAACAGAACAGACACACTAAAGTTATATATTCCTCAAATACACGAGACAAACTTAAAGACTTTTTTTCCCTCTTTCATTCTCTCTCTTTCTTTCCTTTTTACGTAAGTATATATATGTATATATATATTTTACAAGCTGGATATTTACGAGTGACCATCATAAATCTTTGGATTTCCAGAACCAAACTATAGAACTTTTAAAACGAGCTGTACATGATGCCCGCAGTGCATTCACATTTTCACATTCACTATACAAGTCAACTTCCATGTTTATGTTTGATAATGGGATTTAAATGGAATATAGAATTTCTGTTCCTGTACAATTTTTCAAAGATTTCCCATTTTCCCCTATACTTACAAATCTCTTTGTAAAGGAAAAGTTCCCTGTGATCCTTGCAGTTTTTTTACTGTTTATTGCAAAAATGTTGAGGGTTCGAAATTAGGGAATTTGGAGGAGGTCAGCTCAGAGACACAATACAAATCAGGTGAAACAACTTGTAATGATTGGCGATTGGCATTTGGCGTTTGGAATTTGGGATTTGGGATTATCCGTTGTTCAATTGTGAATATTTGATATCCGTCTGGTTGGCATAAAAGACAGTTGTAAATTTACAGGGGATTCTCAATTCTCATATTCCCAAATGGTGATGGAATCATGGAATACAAAATACACTACAAAATACAATACAGAGTCGAGTGAATAATAAAACAAGTGATTTTGCGGTGAAGAACGAGCTCTTCATTTTGACCCCAAGCATTGCGCTGGGGTTTGACTTCCTTGAGGTGAGTGAAATGAAACGATAGAACGATGGAACCGATGGAAAAAGTCTAGTGTTTTTTTTTTTTTTACGAGAGACCAAAACTATGCAGAATGTACAGAGAAATAATGAAGATGACATGAATCTTGTGTCTGTGTGTCTGTCTGCCTGTCTGAACATGGTTAAATCAACTCGGTGGTTTCATTTTTATGTGTTCCTCTCTGGTCAACTTTTCCCCATTTGGAATCATTTCCGAGACTCTGCTCGTATTTTTTTTTTTCTGCGTGCTTTACGGTCAGTGAAGAGTCAGCAGGAGAGAACATTTCAAATTTGAAATGAGCTCGAAATTCCACATGTAAAATGTAAAACAAAACAAAACATTCCAGAGAGAACTCCACATAGAACTGCACATACTATATAAAATAAGTAGGTATCTGTATTTATTTACCATATCATAGTTTTTGTTTTTGCTCCCCTTCAACATTCAGAATAACAAATCCAAATACCTACATGCACGTCATTTCATATCCCAAAAAAATATATATGTATTATATATGAAATCCTCATTGTTTCACTACAACTCATTTTCATTCCCCTTTTTATGAGCCCACAATGCACATTTGCAACATCTCCCCGCGTCTTTTCCTTCCTTCATATACTTCATCATTCACAAGCTGTGTCAAACACTAAACCAAAATTCGTAATGATGAGCAAACTTTGCGGTGAGACCACTCGTTTTTTTTCGTTTCTCTCTCTTCTTCTTTCTTCTCTCTCGGTCAACGTTGGCTAGATTATCTGAGTATAATTTGCATCTCAGCACGTTTGTCACGTGTCTGCGGTGGTTAAATTTGCAAATTTTTCTTGTAGTTACGATCGTGTGTATGTGTGTGTGTGTGTGTTTCATTTTTTTTCCTGGTGAGTATATGAGTGTGTGGATTGTGGATGGGGGCGGTCTCATTTCTTCATTTTTCATTCTGCCTTTCCACGTTTTCACCATGTGGATCCACATCATCCAGATTCACATCCAAAGGAATGTGAATCCTTTTGAAATAAAATTGCTGTTTGAGTTTTTTGAGGACGACTCTGGAAGGTAATTGGACTCTTTATCATGTGGGCTTTTTGGTGGTCAATTAAAGTTGACGATGAGTTGCGAGCATTTTTCATCAGTTTAATTTTGGATCAAAATTTATTTCGAGCAAGTACATACAAACTATCTATTGCATTGCACAAACTGAACTCGACTCGACTCGATGTGCGTTCATATTTGGTTAAAGTGCATGTACTCATATATACGTACATAGCATATGAAGAGGAGTCGAGATTGCGGACGGGGCAGCAGTGAATGGGCTCTTGATCATCATGATCATGATGAAGAGAAAGAAGAGAAGAGTTTTATTGTCGATGCATGGATGAGCTTTGGTTGAATATGTACATACTGAAACTGAACTATGTACATACTGTTTGATATGTATTCAATGTATGTATACAGAATTACATACAGATTTTTACATGCGTAGAGATGTGAACTTTGTATTGTGCATATAGTTATGATGCCTATAGGGACAGGCCATAGGGCTTCATAGAAAATCGGCTTATTGTAACAAAGTAATCAATAACCATAGGAGACGGTCGAACGCTAAACCACAATAGAATTTCGGTCGGACCCACACAGCTCTTTTTTTTCTATCCTTGCTTTAATCAGGCCAGAGTCTCTCGATTCAATCATAATCTTCCTCTTGTTCTTCTCTCTCTCTCTCTCTCTCTCTCTCTTTCTCTCTCCTCTTCATTCTGTCCATACTTTTGCCCATTTTTATCTTCACTCTCAATAACTTTAATCAAAAAATTCTTTCTTCCTTTCATTCTTTCTTTTTGGCCACCCAAAAAATCAAAGGAGCTGGATTTGCCTCAGAAAAAAAATTTGAATACCTTTTCCCTCTCATTGTTTAAAAGCAATTAACTTGTAATACAACAATTAGTAATTACTGATACGGATACGGATAGGACAAGGGACAAGTGTAAATATTTACAAAACTTGACTGTACTTATATATTGTATTCACGGCACACGGCTCTGTAATTAATAATTTTTTGAAACTATAGCGAAAAGACTGAGAAAATTCTGATCTGAGGATTTCTTTTAGAATTTAGAATTGCCTGGAATTTTGAATTAAGTATTTTCCAGAGGAACTAACAATATCGTAAGTCCCGAGTTATTAGAGGAATACCCTAAGAAAAAAGGTTTGGAGAAATGGGGAGAGGAAAAGAGTCTAACCCGACTAGGGATTGACATTATCATTGTCGTGAATGTGAGATTGTCTTAAGCCTTTTCCTTCGGCTGACTTGTGTGTCTCTGTGTTGGTGTTTGTTTGTTTGTACATACACACACTCACACTCTATGTAATAACTCCACAAGCCATAAACAAGTGTGATGGGGGATAATAAATCTATATTTTATTTGTTCACAAAGACTCTGGCTGACATCCGAATGAAATTTCGTATTAATACACACAGAGTAGATTCCTTTCCCATTCTTCTTGTCCTTTCTATTGGTGATGAGTTTATATTTATATACCCAGCAATTTGTACTGTGGTGTGCATACATTAAATCTGTGCGTATACATGGAAAAAATGAAGAATGGAGATGGAATGGTACAACACACGACGCTCCTTCTTCTTTTTCCGTCCGATTTTTCATGAAAATTTATAACACAATCTTTCATTTCGTTTCTTCTCACAACAATTTACGCCAGAAGAATTCCATGTATTTTTAAGTGTAAAATAAGCAGCCGCTCTCTCTCTCTCTCTGGATCTCGCTATATTCTTATGGTGACTGAAGAAGAGAAGAAGAATGTTTTAAGATGGAGAAAGAGAGGACAAGTGGGAAACTATAAAGAAGACGATGCAGAGTCGCCTCTGTGATCTTCTCTCTCTCTCTCTTTTCTAAAGGCTGTTCCTGCCTTTGGTTTATTACAAAGACAAAACTGTATCCGTATTTGAGATTTTGGATTGTGTGTGTGGCAGGACAATTTCCCCTCTCTCTCTATTATTTATTTAAGTTGGGCGGCACATCACTCGCAGGAATTTCTTCAGATTGTTTCGAGTCACTTTGTCAGATAAAATAATCTCTCGCTCGCTCTCTCTCTCTCTCTCTCTCTCTCTCCATTTTCAGCTTGAATCTTCCCGTTTCCGCTCCTGTCACCATAATCATAATTCTTTACATTTTTCTACCGCTCTTTCCATTTTTCCTCTCTCTCTCTCTCTCTTTCTTACACACAAAAAATACAAACTGTCTTGGGATTTTTTAATCCGTAATCCGTACATACATATGTATTTCGTGTCCGTATGTGTGTGCACACTCTACATACAATTACAATAAAATTTGCTCCTCCGTCTGTAGTCTGTGTGTGTTGTTCTCTCGAATTAAAATTAAATTGGGAAAATTTACGAGCTTTAATGATCAACTCATGGAAATCGTGGGGTGTAAAATGCGAAACCATGTGCTGCAAACAGTATTTTAGATTTTATAAAATTTTATGCAGTACATATCTGTATTTTGGTTACTTCTACTTCTGCATCTCTGAGTGAACTCCTTCAGTCTGCTCCTTTTACCAGTCTGCTCTGGTATTTCGGAAATGAAATGATGATAATCAAATAATCACGTAGGTCAGAGTAGTAGAAAAAAAATTTGCAAAATGAAAAGGAGGAGAAGAAGAAGAAGGAAGAAGAAGAAGAAAAGTGTATGGAGCATAATGGAAGGATATTGCTAATGTAATTATATTTGTAAGCAGCCAACGTGTGAAGTTTGAATCTCATTGGTCTGGATTGGGGGGAAAAAAGGATTTTTATGTATGTTCGTGCGAGTGTTGAGGTTCAAATTCAATATGAAATATGTAGATTTGATGGAGAGGAACGATTTCCTATGAAATCGAACCAATAGAGTACAAAGTACAAATTGAGTAGCTTCGAGGAGTGCTTTTGTTAAGAGAGAGAGAAAGGAAGAGAGGGGTAAAATGTCGTAAAAATCAGCAAAAGCCGGCATTCACATGGATATTTGAGGTGGAAACTTCATGGAGAGAGAATGAATGTAAAGTTAACGAAGACATGATTTCTTGTGGTTATCTTAGGACCATTTCTTTATTTTTTTTTCTTCTTCATGTTTTTGTTGCTGTTGTTGTTGTTGTTGCTGCTGGTGGTTGTTGTTATTATTGTGACTCTCATCTGTATAGTTTGTTTGCTCCTTATCTTTTCCTCTCATCTAACGGAGCCTTCTCAACCGAATAATGTACTCTGTGTGTGTGTGTACACCCCATCGATTTCATTGACTTGTATACAGACTCGAATCGTTCATATACTTATACATGTTGATCCCAAGTGTGTGTGAGAAGAGGTAGAAGACCTCCCGAGTGAGTTGTGAGAATCTTCAAAGTGTGGATTATCTTCAAAGTTATTACCTAGAACATGTAGTGTAAGTGTAGCTGACGATGAGATGAGTGTGAGCGTGAATGTGTGGCTAAAAAACACTCAAATCTAGATTATTACACGACTAATACTAAAAAAAACTGTCGATACTCTTCAATACTTTATTTTTTCTTTCCAATTGTCAAATTATTTGACTCAAATATGTACACATGAAAATTCTTTACTTCTTTGCTTTGTTCCTACATTTAAATTTCTCTCGTATATTTTGAACGGTCATCATTTCTCATTCCAATTTATTTGTATACATGGATTGTCTGCAGTATAAAACAGTTGTCACGCATCAAATGTTAAATGTCTATTAATTGACAGTTGAATTCAAAGATTTGATGGCCACTAAAAAACTAAACTAAAACTACTGTGAAAAAAAAATGGAATACTCGAAAGTTTAACGTCATCGTTTGGTAAATTTACTACAGTATACATGGGTTTTTCGAATACAGTAGTTTTAGTTGGTGCGTCGTTTAGTTTAGTTGATTTTTAGGTTTTTGTTGTTGTTACTTAATTTTTATAGGGATGTATGTACATATACATGTAAATTGTATTTGTAAATGTGTAAATGTATGGGAAATGGATGAGAAAAGCATTTAGGATGTGAGCAGATGTGGGATTGAAATGAATGTTGAGAAAGAAGAGATGCTCATGATGATGATGATGAAGATGGAATTGTATATTGAATATATATATATAAGTAAATGTAGAAGATTTTTCCACAATCGATAACCTTTCAATCAGTGATAACCCCGTTTGCAGTAAGTCCAAGTCAAAAAATATCGTAGTGCGTCTCGAAAAGAAAAAATATATATCTTATATCTTATACCAAGAAGAAGGAAAAAGAATCTCACATGTTGAGCACAAATGCATCTGTTCAAGAAATGTGCGTCAGCATTAGCATTCGAATATGTAACATAAAATTGTGTACAGATATTCATTCTACATCTACATAATATGTAAATACTCTAAATACTATCAGCATTAACATTTCTATATTTTGTATTTAGTATATTAACAGATATAGAATATATTTATATCTGTAGTTATTCGAGTGAGTTTCCATCTTGTCAAGTTTCCATGTCTTCTTCGCCCATAGCTTTTCACTCCAATTACTTTGTCTTCATTCTCATCTTCATCTTCATATCTTCATCCTCCCTCCCATTCTTCTTGTTACTAAGGAAAAAACTATTAATACTAAAAAAAGACTACCGAGTACAACTAAATATCCCAGTGTAAAATTTCTGTTTCTTTTTTGTATGTATTTTCTGTAAAAATGGGGGAATTCTATACATGTCGCTTTGAAATTCAAATTGAATTCTATACTAAAACTGATAAATGGACTCTCGCACAATTGCATAAACAACTCTTAGTCATCAATTAGCACGACATTTTATTCCTCTCCACTCAAATTTATCTTCCTCTTTTAACCTTTACAAGTCAGAAATTTCCGAAATAAGTATCTCATTTAATTCCATTTCCCTCACCAAAATGTTTTCTTTTCAAATCCCCCAAAGAAAAAACATTACATGTACATTTAAATACAGTACAGAATTACAGCCTGCAGTCTGCAGCAGACAAAGTCAGAAGGTGCACCGACAGCAACAGCAGACGGAGCTATACGGCTTCATCAAATATCTGTATATACTGCTTTGTTCATTAAAAGGCCTTTCTCTTCATGAATTTCAGATGGTGAGATGGTGAGTTGCAAAATGACTCTTCATCAGTTCCACTAGGAACACTTTAATAATGACCAATTTTTCCTTACTTATTTTTCCATATTTCCATTTTGCATTCATATATTCAAATATTCCAATTCAAAGAAATGACACAGACACAGTCACACGCACACGTGAATCACTATGCGATCAGATTAATCACAAATCTTACAAATAGTCGTGTACATAAGAGAATGAATTTATTTATAGCCAGTCCAAATTCTTTGAATTTCTATATTTAATTTATAAGCTGCATATTGGCGGTTGGTCAAAAGTCCAAGGGATATATTTGAATGTGTAATCATATCGTGTGTGTGAGTGTGTTTTATGATTGGGATCCCAGGTACATTACAAATCATGATGAAAAATGAAAAGCCGACCATGCTGTCTCATGAAATTTGAAGAATCAAAAGTAATTTGCCAAAAAAAAAGGAGCTGCAGATTTGAGTTTGAGGGGTTTCTTTCGAAGAAATCAAAAAAACATGAACTCTCCTGTTCCGGCTGTTCCAATGAATATGTACAAAAAGTCTAAATGTGTGCTCACAAAGGTAGAGAGAGAGAGAGAGAGAGAGAGAACAGAACAGATTGGAGATGTGAAAAAATAGGATAACTTGAGGTTGATCTGAGCCTGAGTCTGAATAAGAGTTGAGAGATGAGATGAGATATATTGTAGAATGATGATAAAGCAAAGAGGCAATACATTAGCATCTTTGTTTGCAAAGTCTCTTCATCTGATTCCAAGAAATCCAATCAGATCTCCTTCTATCTGTACAAACTACAAACACAAACTACAAACTATGTATATACAGATGGAAAGAGAGAGAGAGAACAAACGGTTTTTTCCCTTCTCTTCCTCTTCTTCGTTTCCCTTCTTTTTTATTCTCTCTATCCATCTTTTTACATGGATATCATATAGTTTATTATAGAGCTCTTTCTATAGATAGTAGACAGTGGAGAGAGAGAGAGAGGACAATATGCCATCTTGATATGTTTTATTATGCGAGAGAGAGAGAGAGAGAGATGAACGGCTTTGACTTTGGCTTCAGCTTTGCTCCTCCATCTCTTCACATGTTATCTTTCGGACAGAAGCGGGTACGGCGAAAAATAATCATTCTTTTATTTCTTGGTATTCGATCCGGTTCAACAATTTTCATGTGTAGAAATAGAAACCCACACAAAAGAATTTCTTTGCACCCACAATTATTACTTTTCAACTGTACACAAACATACGCACGAATACCAAGATGATTTACATATACTAAGTACATATCGTACGATACATTCAATTGATTCTAATTCTTATTCTGCAAAAGAAAAGTATCCAAAGTCTTTACAATCACTTTTCAATGTGAATTGTAATTGTAATTTCTGTAATTACGGTGAACTTCCATCACCAAAAGATTTCTCATAACTGATACGCATTTCCTTGTGTATACAAATTTCCACGAAATTCCAATTTCCCATTTGCAAATGGAACAATATTTAATGTTTATAACTGCTAATGATAACAGACGATGATGCGTCTGTTAAGGAATCTCATGAAAAATATTTTTGCAGGAGAAATTAGTCAATACTCTAATTAAATTCTCCTAGAAACATATGCACAGATGAAAAAAAACAAAAAACGAAAGGGATTTTACTTGGCAATGTGAAGAAGAAAAAGAAGATGGAGAGGGAAAAGAAAAAGAAAGGAATGGATTAGTGAATCCATAAGAGAATTTAAAAAAGATTTAGTTTTTTTTGTCTCCATGGTCCGTTGGTTATTACGGCAAACAATATAGTTTAAAGTTTTCCTCCCTGAAGACAATTTGGCCCCTAGCTGAATGAATGTCAGTAATAAATAATTCCAGTAGAGGATATAACTTTTTTTTTCTTTCAGTTTGAGTTTGAGTTGCTTTTGTTCAGTGAAGGAGTGAGTGAGTGAGTGAGTCGAAGCACACACTCGAACATTTTTCTACAATTCTACACCACCAAAAACTCCTATAAATATACATACCAATGAGATATTACAGATTGTGTTGTGTTGTGTGAGCATATTGTCGGCATTTCGGCATTCGGCATTTTCCATTCCTGACAGCTTCATAGAATTACACATTGTTATGTACACATTTACATATGCGTCAATCTGTGCATGCATCTTTCCGCTATGTGTGTGTGTGTGTGTACATGAAAAAAAACAATTTCCGACATAACTTTGCATCATGGTGAAATTCCCAAAGATTTTATACATGTCGTACGTACTCACTCTCACAAGTCACAAAGAGTCATCGTCGGGGAAGGCGAGACTATGAAATTCAACTTAATATCCTACTTTTGCAACTACTCAAGTACTCGAGCAGCAGGAGCAGAAGCTGAATGTCTGTGTAAACTAGTTTATAGATATGCAAAGAGTAAAAGAAGACAAAGAAGAAGAAGAAGAGCATGAGGAAAATTCCATTTTCACCACACTACCGAAATATGCGAGTGCAACTATGGTAAAAAGTATAAAAAAAGAGGATAAATGTATAGTGAATTTGAATGTGGATTTGTACTGGGGGAAAGCTCTCTCTTCCCTCTCTCTCTCTCTCTCTCTCTCTGTTGATGAGGATTGTGGGAAAAGACGGAGATAGAGAGAGAGAGAGAGAGAGAGAGAGAGAGCGGGGCGGGCGAGTAGTAGGCAGCGAAGGATTTTCGATGGTTCTTGGAGTTGGTTAATTGCCACATTTTGAAGCATATGACCATATGGCGCCGCTCAAAAGCCTTGTGACTACAATTGAAAAGAAGATCCAAATGAGAGCAAAAATGTAGCGGAATGAAGAGAGTATTTTTTAAATGGCAATCCCAGTCTCGTTTCCTCATCCCTTTCTTTCCCTTCCCAATGACAATGACTACATCCCAGAAATTAACAAGCTCAATAAAGACGAGGACAACATTTCCTATTTCCTATCCCTCCTCACTTATTATATGTACATACACAAAAACACTCGCACACAGTCGTACACTAAACACTAACGATAAATACAAATCCACATAGAAAACTCTCATACTAATACTTTTGTCTCCAGGAGAAATCTCAACTCTAAAGAACTCTCCGAGTTTTTACTCTCTTGTCATTTTTATCCTCCAATCATTCCCCATAATACTCTTTCTCTCTCTCTCTCACTCTCTCTTTCTCCTTCTCCCATTTCTCACTCAACGCTTCCATTCGTACATACACAACCCAATGACATTTCCCATGTAGGTATATACACGTACACACACAGTACAGACAAACTACACCGGCTGCTTTCTATGTGTTCATTTTCATTTTCACAAAATCCATACTTAAATCTCCCTACTTTCTGTCTCTCTCTCTCTCTCTCTCTCTGTTCGTCTCTCTGTCTTTATGCAAACACAACACGAACCCGAATTATTTTATTCTTCTCTCGGTTCCCTCGTAATTAAATTACGACTGAGGTCCGTCGGCCACAAACTCACAAATGCCAAAGTCAAAGTCAAATATCTCTACACCATCAACAATTCAGCTCATCTTACGATTACGATTACTTTGTAAAATCCCCATGTTAACATTTCCCTCTGACATTCTTCACCGCTCTCAAACCTCAAAACTACAGACACACACACACACACACTTCAAATTTCACATGTGTTTTGCAAGTCTGTCTACGTCTAGAAAAGTGCCGTCTATTTGTAGTCTACCTAAATTTTTTTATTAATAGAAGACGAGCGACGGAAAAGGTGAGAAAGAGAGGGAGTGAGAGAGAGAGAGAGAAAGACGATGGAAGATAATTAAATGCCCTTTAGGTGTTTAAAATGATGCGTGTAGTTTTTTACAATCTGCAATACAGCCACGATTTGCATGGAAAGACTCGGTTAATCATCTTAATCTCATTATTCAGCTCTTTGCTATACAGACTATACAATAGAGATAGACTCAACAAAAACACATACACACACACACACACGTTTAGATACGATACGATAGAAAATGTGATGCGACCATCTACGAAACGCGGTGGTGAATTCATCTTGAGCATCGCACGCCTACGCGCTCCCAATTTTGCTCGTCATATAATAATAACAAAATAATGGACATAGAACATGGCAAATGGCAAATTTACCATCCATATTTTTTTTCATTTTCTTTCTCGACAATCAGGGCATAGACATATGATTACGATACAAAATCCTACGTCATCATGTCGTCTAATTTTTTTTTCCTTTTTTTCTGCAGAGAGCGCAACATTAAATCACAGACGTAGTCTAATAAGGATTAAGCTTGGTAAATAATCATAATAATAATAGTCGTCAGAGAGGCTACCCTAAAATACAGATACAAAATGAAATGATTGCATACGAATTCAGCACAAATCTCATCGTCAATCCAATGACTAAATAATTCAGCCTATATATACGTCGCGTCGCACAGTCAATTTTTTTCTACAGATATCCATATATGTACTACAAAATCCGCCTTGAGCTTGGCAAAAACTCCAAACTTTTTTCCTTTTTTCTTATGCTATACGTATACGAATATTTCGAATGCCGAATGCAATTATCCAATTGAAGTTATGACTCATGGCGTGAGAAAATATCGAGTAAATTCAATGTGTACGAATTTCTTTGGAAATTTCAAGATCGTCCAGTTCCGCCGTGGAAAGGTAAAACATTTATTATAAATTATCGTAAATGGTAAGAGCTACTTCAAAAAATTCCTGTAGCTGTGGAATGAATTTCATTTACGTATAGAATTTGATGTGGTCAAAAATCAAGGGGGAGAAGTTAGAAGTTGAGAATTTCAATTGAAGGCTGTATAAAAGATGCGAGAAAGTGATGGACAAAAGAAAGTAGAGAGAGAGAGAGAGAGAGTGGAGAATATTATCGGAGTAAGACAATACAATTAATTGGTAAGAGATTCCCCGGGGTCGGGAAGTATGAAAAGGTCAGAGTCTGCGTCTACCTTCTTGAACACCCACCACTTCCATTGGAGCTCCTGCAAGTTTTTCTGTTGTTGTGGCTGTGACTGTGGCTGTGTTGCGCGGATGAGGATGAGGATGGAAAGTATTATTAGTATTTATATGTTTTAATGTGATTACGCAAGGCAAAGTATTCAGATTCAGATTTATATTTACAGGCAGAGTGGAAGACATCTCTCACAATGAGATTGGATTAACATACAAGTAAGCATGTGTACATGTGTACAGATCTACAGATGCATTTTATGTATACAATTCTATTGAATATTGGACATTGGGCATTTGGATAGATTTTTTACATCTATTTTTTGTTGTTGTTGAGATACAAAATGAGAAAGAGAGACCGGAGAGCGAGAGAGTAAGAGAGAGAGAGAGCAAGAATGAATCTGAGGATGTTTTGAAGTTCTGATTAATACGAGCAAGTTGGTGTGATGCATAAAATGAGTAGAAAAAGTGGGCGATAGTGAGAGAGATATAAGGGATGATGGTTTGGCGGGTCAATTGTTGGTTTGGTCTCTCTCTCTCTCTTTCTCTCTCCGTCTCTTGAGCTCTTCAAGTCAGTGTGTCCCTCGGGTTCATCACAAGATTAATGATCGATTGTGGTTGCAGTGTTAAAGACGCACCTCGAGGGCGTCATGGAGACCCTGGCAATTGTTGCAATCTCCATGGTGTCCCAGTCTTCTTTGGGTGGGGGTCTAAAGCTTTCTTGCTCCTTCTTCTCGTCTCTTCCTCTCTTCTCTCTCCCTCTCTCTCATCTATCTGTATTTTCCTTTTCACTCCAGTCACAAAGAATTCCTTCATTTACCTATTCTTTATTATCATGTATTATATATTCCTCCAGTCAACCTTTACTTTTACTTACTTCCCGACACCAACTAAACTACCAACTAACCAAATCTCTCTTCTCTGTAAACCTCCATTCCCAATATCCACATTTTCCACTACAGATATGTATATAATTTTTGTATATTCATCCTCTCTCTCTCTCTTTCTCAATCAATAATAATAACAACAACACAAAATACAACACAGATAGTCTTCAGCTTCAGTCCATGCTTCTACATTCTACATAATGGCTCTTAATAGTCCATAGTCTACCACTACTTTGAAATCCTCCAACTTTTTCTCCCTCTCTCTCTCTCTCTCTCGCTCTGCAGGACTCATCCTTTTCACTTACTTACAACCATTGCATTACATTAACTATTACCTATTGACACTCAATAGATTTGACTTGAACCCAGACCTTCTCATTCATTCCCTCAAATTCTCTCTCTCTAACAAAATCCCATATTTAAAATCAAAATCCCCAACTTTTCTTCTCTTGTACCTATATTGAGTTCAGCTTCACTAACTCGTAGAATTTTGTCCTTGCACATATTTTGACTTTGACTGCGAATCAAAATCTCGGGATGATTCCCCCAAAATTCCTAGAACTTTAATGGAACTCCTCGAAATTACAAATTGACTTTTTGCAACTAATCGTAAGATAAGAATTAAAACGCAGTTGTTTGTTTGAGTGTACAAGTTCGTGGGATTATGGAGAGAGAGAGAGAGAGAGAAAACAAAGAGAGTATCTGCATGTATTATGAGGGATAAAAAATTGAGTGACGATAACTCTTAGTGTAATTATATACATGTAGAAATCTGTGCTGTAAAATTGTTCACCACTCTCAGTTGCGAGAGGAATGGTAATGAGTAATTTGTGTGAGAGTTGAAAGTAATTGGGGGAAGTACAGATAAATAGAGAGAGAGAGAGATGGTTGGGTCTAAACAACAAGGTATTTGGGATTCACAATTTGGTATTTGACCAATTAGATTGGTTTTTGTCAAATGGGAATGAGTATTGCCAATTGTCCAATGCCCATTTGGACACGACTTGAGTGTACATGCACACATTTTGTGAAGCCATCGGTTGTAAACAGTGGAAAAATTATCTTTTCCCTTTTAAGGAGCGGAGAGAGAGAGAGAAAAAGAGAAAGAGAAAGAGAGAGAGAGAACACGGTATACATACTCGGATGAAGATGAAAATGAAATGAAAATGAACAAATAAGTCTGAAACAGTCATTATTACTATTAAGTAGAGAATAAAATGAGGGACGTTAATCTACGAGTACTCACACGATGACGATGGCCAATGAAATAAAATGAACTGCTCTCTTCATTTCTTCATCTCTTTTTCATTACTATTGGCAGTTGTATTTTGTGTGTGTGTAGTGTGTACGTACGATATGTGAGTGTGAGTGTGTTAAGGAACAGTAGAGACTTTTTCTTCTTCTTCTCTTTTCCACTATAAACGATATGAAGCTGACGGATGAAGAGTAATGTTAATGCTCATGTTGATGCTTTAAAAAAATTTAATGGTCTCTGTCGTCCAAGAAGGAAAAAGAATTATTGCGAAAACCTGCTGGAGTTGTGTTCCTGTCTCTCTCTCTCTCTCTAGTTTTTTTCTTTTCCTCTCCGTCTTGAAGTATGTAGAAGTAGAGAGTAGAGAGTAGAGACAGTGTGCATATTTATTTTGCCTTTACCTATCTTTACTTTAACCGTGTACGGTCGTCGCATCGGTCGTCGAGCATAGAGATAGGACTATCCGTATAATGAAAATTCTATGTATTTCACATAAAATGAAATGAAAAATGTGAATGTGATAATATGTCCTTCCATTTTACATTCACATTTACGTTCTTCAAGTCTTCAACGTTTTGCAAAAAAAAAAAAAAAAACCTGAGAAGAGTAGAGAGAGCGAGAGAGAATCGAGTCGTTAAGTTGATGTTGAGTTGAAGTTTAAAGGGGACGACTTGTTTCCCTGGGTTGTCCCTGTCTTCTTCATGTATAGTCTCATCGTGTCTCTCTGACTTTTCCTTTTCCCTTTTCTACAGATATACTTTTCTTGTGCTCAGCTATCTGACTATCTGTATATTCCATTACACACACACATTAAATGCATTGTTTGCTACATTCGATTATTATTGCATGGTTTTACATGCTCCAACTCCTCATAGAACTTATTCTTTTCGCATGTCAATGGAACAATGAATGTCCTACCAAACATGTGGTTTTTTTTGTTCACTGCAATAGTTCACATTTCGGCTGTCAGACCTTTTCTAAAAAAAAAAAAAACATTCCTCCCTTCAAAAAAAGAATGTACGCGAGTCGCTCTATCTAGTCAATTCATTTACTTGTACGATATATTCTCTCTCTCTCCCTTCTTCCTGTACAATATCTTATGCGGAACTTATGCCACATTACATATATCGCATTACATATACTTTCTCATAGACTCAAACTCCTTGCGTTAATCTACATAAAAATCCATGTACAGTGTGTACATGTACATACAACAAGAGCGTGTGTGTTCATTGTGCATATGTATCTGTACTACAGACGGATTTTTAGCTATCGTGTAAAAATTCACTCCATTTAGCCTTTCCATGTCTCATCATGTCTATCTGTATTTTAGTATTTGAGTCAACTCTATACGGAGATTCTAAATTTTTAATAAGTAAAGTGGAAAGTGCGTTATAAGAAAAACCCTTTGAATTTGAGATTCTTCTCTTCTTATTGATGAATTCCATAAATTGTAGTTGTAGAGGATTTTCACATGTCAAGAAGAAGGATGCTGATGTCACTCCATTTCTCTCTCTCTCTCTCTTTAGACGAGTATACACATACACCTTCTTGAAAATAAATGGAAAGTCCAAGTTAAGGAATTTCACTCATAACTTTGGTCAGATATACAAAGCACAAATCAAACTTGTTCATTTTCCTTTTCAGCAACTTACCTGTTTCTGTTTTTATACTATACCGAAAAATTCCAATATCCCCAATACGTTTTTCATGAATTACAAAACAAAAATGTGTAAAAAGACACTTATTTTTTTTCCTTCTCCGTAAGCTGAACATTTGATTATTTAAAAGTCATTTTCTATTACTGCTTTTCTCACCGGAGGCTATCGAATCCTCCCTCTTTTCCATTCTCTCTTTTATCTGTATCTCTCTGTCTCTCTCTCTTTCTTTCTCTCTCTCTGATGCCCAATAAAACTTTTCCATCTCGCCCAAGTCCGTACTTTACCATCTGCATATTTGAGCTCAATCTCGGTGTGTTGTGTCAAGAGGTCAATAGTTAATTATACAGGGCACCTCTTCATCACCATCACAATCATTTAAGGGAAAACTTCTGTTTCTCTTCTGTGCACACGGAAATCTAATTGAAAATTTGAATTTCTTTGTGGCTACCGCTTCGATTCAAATTATTTGAACATTTTTTTTGAAAACCTCCTCTCACTTTTGTCAATTTCCAATTGAATCAAACTGCAAACTGCACAAATCATCAATACAGCGTAATGCAATCAATCAGAAAGAACCTTCAGGGAATTTGGCGTTTCAACTTATAAATTCCAGCTCTAAAGTCTAAACTATGTACCTACATTTGATATTTTGATCAGCATCAACTCTGATTTATCTGCATTCTTAATTATTATTATTGCAATGTAATGTATAATGAAATGAAAGGATTTTTTTTGCTTTTTTTTTTTTGGAATTTCAGGTAAACGAGTGCACGAGTTTTGAGGGGATTCGGACGCTTGAGGAAATGTTGAAATGTGGAAACGTGGCATGTGCAATGTGGTGGAGTGGTTTGATGGTTGACCACAGTATCCTGCAACAATATGAAAAGAGGAAGACAGATAGCGAGAGAGAGAGAGAGAGAGAGAGAGAGAGAGAGAGAGAGAGAGAGAGAGAGGAAAAAAATAAAATAAATGACAGTCTATAATCCTTTGGAAATTATGCTCATTGGATTGAGCAAGTTGAGGTGATGAGCCATAATGTACAGTGATCCATGGCGAGAGAGGGTAGACGAAGTGAGAGAGAGGGGGAGAGAGAGCGAGAGAGAGAAGAAAAAGTCATCGTCATATTATTGCCAAAGCCTTTGCCATGCAATTGCCAACTGTATAATCTTGTCATGACTTCGTCAGTCAGTGCTAAAGGGGATCACACATGTATATTGAATTGCTCACACACACGGATACAGCAGTAATTCACAATCTGGTCTGGATTCTGGATTGTTGGACGTGTAATCAGACATGGATTGGTAGTCAACCCTCAAAGTCATGTACTTATATGGTTTTCAGACCTCTCAAACTCTACACACACACACACACATAAATTTACACAGATGAGACAAGACGGAAAAGAGTTGGCCGGAGCCGGAACGGTGGCCGTCGTCGTATTCTACTACAACTTCGTCATCGTCAAAATCACCATCACCATCACCTCAGAGCAAAAACGTGGACGGTCGAAGTCGAACAACTTTAACTTCAACTCCTCTACAATCAACACTACCTTATACTCTTTCCCTTTGCCATTTCCCATTTACCATTGACTTCCTTCAGATTCAAATACAGATATTTGATATTTCTGTGTGTGTGCAACGAGACAACTATATAGAGAATTCCTACTTACTTGCCACTTGCAATTGTAAATTGTATACATAATCGCAATCATCTTACTCAACATAAACCTAAAATTATCATCACAATTGCTCAAAGTCTCCAAGACAGGCAGACTGTGACAAAACATCAAAAGGATTTTCTATTTCTTTTTTTTTTTTTGTCTTGGGCTTTGAAAAAAGAAAAAATCCTCCTGTGTCATTTAAAATCATTTCAATTCACATTAAATCCCCCAAAAAAGGAGAGACAATAGAATTTTAACTACTGTTTTAATTCCACTCATTTTTATTACACATCATCTCTTTTCCTCCGGTGTGCGCTAATTGTGCGTTTGAGACTTTTCTATTTGAATTTGGACTTGACGATATACTTGACAGAAAAATCTTCTTTCCTGCCTCAATTTTTTTTCACAGTACAATTCACACAGAAAAAACAACAAGTAAATAAATGACAGGACTCTGACGTCCGTACTTTTGTACTCCTGTATACTTCTGTACTTTAATCATACACACAGATACGGCCGAAATGCTATAAACTCCTCTGATTATTCCCATCAACTCTAACCAACTAAATTGTATATATGCAAAATCAGAAGTCGGAAAGGAAATAAAAAGTATACAAGATTGTCTATTTTTTATGACTCGTCAGTACTAGTAGTCAGTTTTTTCCCCCTGTGCTTGTGCATCTAATACGACTCGAACGGAACATTCTGACTCTGACTCTGACTCTGACATTCCAAAATACATATATGCAATGCACTAACAAACACACACACTCAAATCCTACATGTAATTATAATTAGTAATTCTCTCAAAGGAATTTCATGCCTCAGTATTCAAATTCTTGACATTGCATTGCTTCAACGAAAAAAAAGGAGCAGTCCAAACAATTTCATTTTGAATCAAAATTAAATGCGCATCAATTGTTGCCATTGTGACAATGGCAATGGGAATTAGTTGTTAGCTTGTGTGTATTTAGTGTGTAGGATTTTTCTACTTTGTATATAGTAGAACGATTAAAATTACCAAGATGAAGAAAAAACTATATGGTTTTTCTGTACCACGGGGGAATCGAACTGTGAACATGGACGTACAGAAAGAGGGAGAGAAATGGAGAGAGAGAGAGAGGAAGAGAGAACAGCTGTATGAGCAGTAAGCCGTAGGATTCCTATGTGAACATTGTGAACATAAAAAAAGATGGATAATATGATAGAAAAAAGTGTAAGGTGAGTTTCTATGTGTGTGTCTGTGTCTGTGTGTTGAATGAAGATTTTTTGGAAGCTGCTCGAGCGGCTGTCACCTTTTGGTTATCCATGACTGTGATGTCAGTCGGTATCTTTTCGTCTTGTCAAATGTCATCTGTACCTGAGGCTAGAACAAGGCACTAGTCAGCATCATTACGATTGCAGGTGTTTAAAAAAATCTTCCCAGAGTAATTTTTCAATTAGAGTTATCTTCTTTCTCTTTCTCTCTCCCTCTCTCAATGCACTCTATACTTTAGTCTTCCTCCCTTTATGTACCATTGTACCTACACTTTGACTCATTTATTCAAATGATTCAGAGAGTTCTCCCTACATTATTTCGGTTTCTCACACATCAAGGCCCAAAACAAGTCCATAATGAAAAAAAGGAGAGGAAATGTGAATTACACACAATTAATATCGCATTAGTATTTGCATACATATTTTTAAAGACTACCAGTCTTAGACTATACAGAAATCATAGGTAATTCTGATATGTAAGATACATACAAATATTTGCCGTCGTTCCCTTGTTGAAAAAAGGATTTTTTTTCATCATCGTAACTAAAAAAGTCGGACTTGAGTCAAATTTACTTATGCTTTTAAAAAAATCTATTCTCTCTCTCACTCTCTTCACAAATTCCCTTTTGGATTTTGGACGAGTTAAAGTGAGTGAAAGGAACATTTTCCTGGACATAACTTGTATATGCAAAAGCGAGAGTGAACTAGTTTAAATAAAATGTCTGTACAAATTCTGTGGGTGCATGATGTTTTTTAATGTAGCTTGAAATCTGTCAAAAAGTTCAATGAAACGACCGGTAAAGTGAATTTAAAACGCATTTAAAAATCGGGTAACAAGAAAAGTGTGTGCAAAGTCATTTTGCTTTTGTGTACATACAAAAAATATGAATGTTTTTTATCTTCTCTCTCTCTCTTCTGGCATAAAAAAAGAGGGTAGGTAAAAAAAAACTTGAGTGAAAACGAGTGTTTTGTATGTTCACACATTGAAGGGAAGAGAAACCGTGTTTTTTTTTATTTCTACATTTCTATGTATATACAGTTGAGAGGAGAGTGAAGACGAGGAGACTCCTTTCCAGGATTTATATACATTTTATATGATGAGTATCCAGTAGGGATTACGTAGATATTAGGAAAGGGTGGGACACTCATCTTGTCCATATTCTCAGTCAGAACACAAGTGGCCTCCATATTTTATTATTATTTAGTGAAAACACGAGGGTAACCATATAAATTGTGTGTGTGTGTGTGTGTGCACAGCAAAAATTTGTTTTTCAAGTTGGCGTTGGTATTTGGTGTACTTGATAGTTTAGTTTTTGGCTATATAGTTAAGACAGAGGAAGAGTAGCGAGCGGTCAGTTAGAATTTGATGGACTGGGTGAAAAAGTGTGGATTTTAGTTAATCTTTGTCAGGAGAGCTCACACAGCTTCAACTTCAACTTTACATGAGTCACAAAGTTAGTGCTCCATTCTGTACATGCACATACATATATACATTTCATACATATGAACATTGGGCGTTTTTGGAAAACCGTCTAAACTCCTTTGAAAATCATATTTCACAACTGATGGGGGGTTTGTTTATTGCAGACGTTCTAGTGCCACAGCTTGTAATGCTCACCTTCACTTCATTTTGCCCATTTCTCTCTCTTTGTCTCACTCTCTCTCTCTCTTTTTCTCTCTTCGTCTCTTCGTTATTCTTTATCTCATTCACCTTTGAAAATACACATCTTGGAGAGGATCCTTGTGCACAACAACTAAAACTATATAACTAAAATACTAAAACTACCGACTCTAAAGCTGTAGATTGTAGACTGTGTGATGTCATGTGAGTTGAAATGAGAGCTGCCTTCTCGCATAAATTTCCAGCTTCCAAAATCCCAAATTCATGTTAATGCTTCAAACGATTTCTCTCTACTACACCAAAAATCCACCTTCTATCATTTACACACACAAAAAGATGTAGGAAGGTTCAAAAACATATTTTTTTGTATCTCTAGATTCCTGATTTTTGGATCTCTCCAAAAAATCTAACATGTGAGAATTTCTCAAAAGAACAACAGAATAAATATTGTGTGTGTGGAAAAAAGTAGGCTTGGATTGTCAAAATCGTATCTTCATCATGGGGCTGAGACAGAATACGGAGAGAGAGAGAGTGAGAGAGAGAGTGAGAGAGAGGTGCACACGGACCTTACAATTATTCCTTCATGCCGATTTCATTTTCATTAATTTTTCCTCATAAGACCCACTGGGGAGGGAATATATAGAGAAACTCACTACCATTAATCAGTAGCTTAGAACTTCCAACCATGTAATTATCACGTTTTTTTCTCAGCTGTTTAAACCATATACCAGAAAAAAATGCATTTTCAGGAGAATACGAGAATAAGAAAAAGAAGAAGAAAAAAAAATGAAAAATCATTCTACTCTTCATTATCTCTTCACTTCTCATGTTTTCTCCCAGGATTTTTATTATCATTAACATTTTTGGGTTTATTTCACTGAGCATTTAACATTTAACTAATTTTAATCATTTTTGTACTAAACAAGTTTCGAACTATTCAGAATTTTAACAAGGAATATTTACGGATTTCGGAGAAAACAAACAATACGAGTATTCGATCGTTTACTTTCTTTGAGAGTTTGAATGTGTTTACTTTGGAAATTAAAAGGATTAAGGGAGTCTCTTGGCATGTGTAATTATATTGGGGAAATGGAATTCGGCTCTTTTTGAACTTTCTTCTCATTTCTATACCGCACAGCGTCACATATACAACCCCTTTTATTTTCGCCTCTTTTTCAAACTTCATGTTTGTCAAAACCTATAAATTAAATCTGGTAGTTTTCTCAACAGATTTGGGATAGTTCTTCTGAACCGTTTTCGGACTTGTAGACATATTGATACAGTTGTGAATGCATGAGAGAGAGAGAGTGAGAGAAAGAGCGAGAACGAGAGAGAGGAGAGAGAATCTACAGAAGAGTGTTGAGCAGCGAAAAAACGCAAAACTAAAAAGAACAAAAAAAGTACAGAAGATTTGTAGGAGATGAGATGGAGGATAGTTTGACGTTTTGTAGTTGGTAGTAGGTTGATAGGAGGAAACAATAGTGAGATGATGAGATGATAACGATAGACGATTGGATGGAGCTCAGAGCAAGTACACACACACACAATACACACAGAGACACGTCCGCTCTTGAGTTCAATGGGGGGAAGTCAATGAGAACATATACGCATATTTATTTATTGTAGTAGAATGGATATGGGATTCAAGTTTGAAGTGTAGGTAGAAATGCTGATGAGATCTTCTTCTTGTCAATCCCCTTTTTGTCGCTCAATGAACTAGCCGACCTATGCAGCCCTCTCTCCACTTGCTCCTCTTCTTCTTCTTCTTCCTCCTCCAATAATAAAATCCATAATCCATATCAGTTAATCATCATTTCCAATCTTAATCCACTATTATACTTATTAATCTCATACAGCATACACAACCACACAACGCCGCATCATTTCATCGATCCATCTGCATCTGTTATGTACATTGTGAATGTACAGCTGTATGCATAAAATGATGATTCTATCTGGAGCTGTGATCATCGCTCCATCGTTCTGACCTCCTTTCCCCTTATCTCTCTTTCAATTTGGAGGAATTCTGAACGCTCATCGATGGATGGATGGATGGATGGACGAACGAACGAACGAACGAAGAAACGACAAGGAGTGAGTGAATATTTTGTGTACGGCGCAGAAATAGTCTTCTTGGATTTTTAGTGTAGGTAATAAAAAAACACATATAATATTGTACATGAAACATTATGGACGGCTACTCCGCATCCGCATTCGCATCCTCATCATCATCAGACCACTTGAGTTGACTCTCCAAATCCATTTATTTTCAGTTTCATCCATCGAATCAACTCTTCTCTCAGTCTCCGTCAAGTGTAAAAGAGAAAAAAAGGCCTTTGTATAATCCACTGGCTCACAGTCAGTTGCTCAGTCTATCATGATTGTCGATCGTGCTCAAGAGCTGAAAGAAAAATAATTTTTTTTTTCTTCTTTATTTTGTCAAAGTCAACAGATTCCATACTTTTCCATCTTATCATTTGCCATGCACACAACTTTGTCGTGTCTATAAGTATTTGTCCCTTTCCACATTCATACAGATATTAATTGTGTGGGACTGTACGAATTATCCTGATATTCTTACTCTTGTTTACTGTTGATATATTTCCTTTTCTTAACTACATAGATAGTTTTGTCTTTGAATATAATTTAATCTTATACACTTTTCCCCGTTGGAATTTACAATCTCTGCTCGTTGACTCAAATTATCAAGGGCATGTGCAAAGAATCATCTATAGGAAAGGAAATTGTCGACAGAGGAAGAAAGAAGCGTGTTATAAGATAAAGTGGAATTAAGATTAAGAATTAAGCCTCTGATTCTGAATCAAAAAAGAAATATGAGCAGAAAAAAAGGACTGAAACTGGACCTGGAACGGTTTCAATCTGTATTTTATTTTTCGGTGTGGTTTAGGAGGAAATTCAAAGGAGACATTGAAAGAGTACAAAAGGATTTGAAGAGAGAAAGAATGATACGGTAGTTAAAGTTCTTTCCTCGTCGGAGTAAGCGTATGGAGATGGAGAGAATTGAAGGAATCCGGATACACACGAAATGTCCCCACTCTCACTCTCTCACTGTCCATATAAATAAGCAGGGATGTGCAAAGTATATGTCAATTGTGTACATGTAATATGTATATCGTACATGTATGTATGTGAGTATGTATGTATGTACGTGTGTGTGCATACATGAATAGAATGAATGTTGGGGCATAGTGTGTAAATGGTAAATGAGAGAGATGCGAAGGCAATTCACAGACGACAGAAAGAACGAGAGAGAGAGAGAGAGAGAGAGAATGAGTTGTGGTGACTTTCCAGGGTAGAGACAAGGCGAGACTTAATATCTTATATATGGAGGAGTGAGTGGAGAAAAGTGTAATCAATCGGAGCTGCCTTTTCCCCTGATGAGTTCTGGCCCTAGTTGGGCCAAAGGTTAGACCTTCTACTTCTGCATTTGGTTCGTCAATCTCCCAGGGATTTCATCTCCTCCCTCGGAAAAACCATCCAGCATCCTGTGTATAGTGTGTATTATCTCCATGGTCTCACCACCACAACCACACAATTCATCTCTCTCTCTCTTTCTACTCTTCTTAATCAACCTCCCGCCCGAAAAACAATGGACACATGCAAAATGAGACCCGAGCTGCTTGTCATCCTCTTCACATGGCCTTCCATCTTTGTCGTCTCTCCTCTCTTTCTCTTCCTCTTCTTCTTCTTCTTCTTTCTCTTTCTATTTCTACTTCTATCCAATGACATCAACTTGAGTCTCGCTAACTCTGTTGACAATTCGCTTTTCCATTCCAGAGGCCAGGCGGATTCCAAATACATACTTACACACATTAAACATTACAAACTGACGATATGAGTACAGTCACAGTCACAGTCACGTTGAGTACACAGACACTTCAAAAGGAGTCGTCCTTTACTCAACCCAACCAGTAACTAACCAGTCAACCACAGTGTAATTGCAAGTGATCTCATCTGATGCATCTAATTTCTTCAAACTCATTCATTTCCTCTTTGTCAAACGGAATGGCTCTGGCTTTCTTCTTGTATTTATTCATGTCGCTTAATTACATGCAAACAAACTTTATGTCTTTATCTAGAAACTTCATTTGGGTGAATTTGAATTCAGATGATTTGAATATCGTACGAACAACACGGGGAAATGAAAAACCATGAGAAATTTAATCTTGTGCAAATACTCAATACACATAAAATCCTCAATTCCATCCTTTGACATTCAATATGATATGAAATAAAAAATATTAATTTCCCTGTGCACTGTGCACACATTGTCGTATGGATTCCCATGATTTTGTTTTCCAATTTCTCGTTTATTCAATAGCACCTACATAATAGTAATTGAAGTAATTCCAATGCAACAGCACAACACAACACATGGCTTAAGCGTACATAAAAAATGATTCCACACACACAGTTGAAAATATTTATTTGAGAGTCAATGGAATTTGAAGGAGCTGGTGCTGTTGGATGGGAAATGTTTATGATGGAGTGGGCAGTTGATAGTTTGAGTAAATTGAAGGTTGTAGTCCAAAGACATTTGTGGTCATTTAAATGGGGGGTGGGTGGATTTTTTTTGTTTTTTTGGGGGAGAAGGAAAAAGAGGGCAAGTGAACTCAAGTTGATTGCCCATACAGAAGGATGCTAAAGGTCGAGCTTTTAGGAAAAACAATCATAGACGAGTCCCAAGTAGTATTATTAGTTCACTCACTCCGTTTGTCATTATTATTTACAGATTACAGAGCGAGAGAGCCACAACCGAACAGAACAGAACAAACCAGAAAAGAAAAGCACAGAAGAGAAATGAGGAAAAGGAAAAACCACAGGATTTTCTTCCAAGATGAAGGAAAAGCTTCTTGATACTCCAACTTTGGGATCTTTCAACAACTACCTATCAAAAAAAAAAGAACCATTCACATTTCACTACAAATTACAATTATTATTATTGTGGATCTAAACTTGCTCCTTTTTTTATTCATTCCTCATTCTTTCTCTCCCCCCATTTCATTGCTCATTGCACAGACATATAAATAAAGCATACATATTTACTGCATTTTTTATTATAATGTACACGTTTGCATCTTGAATTCCAACTTGGAAATGTGTAAAGTAACAAAAAGAAAAAGAAAAACAATGGACAGGAACAGAAACAGAAAGGGAGTTTGGAGTTTGGACCAAATGAGCCGATACAATTGCCTGAATTTTTATACAACATACATATATCTGTATATAGTATATACATACAGATGATTGTGCGTAGAGTTGGGACTTTGACGCGGTTTAATTTAATAGTGGACTTGGTCATTATGTTATTATAGGGTCCAGTTTTTCTCGTCTACTTGTAAAGGTTGAAATTATATAGGATATTTGAACTACATACTACTAGTCTCGTAGTTATGTTATTTAATAGTAACCTTGAGAGAGCCTCCCTGCGTCTGCAACACAATAACATAACTATTAGACTACATATTAGCTAAAGACTCTTGTGACTCCGAACCTTCGCATATATATACGCTGATGCGCAACACAAAATATCTAGACCACAAGCATATGAAAACATGAAAATGAAAACATGAGCTACTTGACACTTGAGCTTTCGAGTTAAGAGTCAGACTCAAAGTCAAAGTCAATCTTTAATGGATAAACTCTATTTTTTTCTCCTTTTCTTTTCACTATGCATTGCATCCCAGTTCAAAATATATTGTATACAAAATACATGTATAAGATAGGTACAGATATTTTGCTGGTTCTCTCCTTCTCCTTGTCAGCTTGTAGGGTATATACAGCTCTGGTAACTGTAGATTATTGCGAGTGAGATATAAGTAAAAAAGTTGGTAAAGTCAGGTCATGGTTTGTAATCCGTTTAATGCGAGGTTTTGGTCATGGTGAAAAATGAACAACATTCTCATAATCATAATACAGATACGGATACATAATACCCACGACCAACTCATCGTCAGTTTTTATCACTCGACACCAAAACTCAAGTTCAAGGAGTGTACAACAGTACACACATATACAAAAACCAAATACAAATATACTCACGCATGATTTTCCCTAACCAAAAAAAATAAATAGACGTACTAGTATACCAATTCAATATATTTACCAATGAATTTAACAATTCACTACAGACTACATATAGAGATAGACGACGCACTTGTCTGTTGCTTGTATTGATGCAGTCTGCAGTTTTCTACCGATAAGCGTGAGACGTCCATGTGTACTTTTGTACATATACCAATGAATTACTTTACAGATACTACAGAGTTATACTATCAAATTAAAAGGTGGTGGGTTCAACATTGAACCAAACGACTCTCTCTCTCTCTCCTTCACTCACTCACTCTCTCTCTCTTTCACTCACTCACTCTCACCGTTGTTTCTCTCTCTCTCTCTCTCTCTCTCTCTAGGTGAGATAGAGAGACGGAAGGTTGTCCGTCGCCGTCTCGTCTTATTATTTCACAATACTTACAAAAATTACCAAACTGTTAATCGTCCTTTTTTTTCTTGAACCACTTGGACAAAGTCTCCCACTCCAAAAACGATACTGTAATAGACTAATCTGGAGTCTTTAAAGTTTACAAGATGGTATTCAATAAAGACAGAGAAAGAGAGTGAGAGAGAGAGAGAGTTTGGGGAAATTGGCTGGAATTATCTGTATATGTGAATATGGAGAAAATGAGGTGAATTTACCCCAAAAACCAAAAAACTCTATTAAATTATACGGATAAGTTTTTTTTTTGTATCTTCCAAATTCTTGGTTTCCTCCAACTCAAACTCAAAGCCCATGATCATAATAAGAATAAAGTGGATGATGATTGTCTTCAAGATTCTTTTAATAATATTGAAGGGAAAATCAATGGATCAAATTATAGGAATTGTTCCACTCGATATAGAATTATTTATCACTTGGATTATCATACAAAATGTTTTCATAGTTTAACATGCGATCCGAAAAGCCTTTTCCTTTTCCACAAATATTTTTTGGAAAAATCCTCTTCTTAAATTTTCAATTCTTTGATCTATATATATACTGGAGCAAATATTGAGAGGAGCTGAGGGAGAAATGAAATTCAGATTGGGGTAGGGTAGAAAAATGAAAGGGAAATCCAAATCGAGTCTCTCTCTCTCTCTGTTCGAGGTTTCAAAGTTTGAGTTTGAATTAAAACCAAGAAAAATGTACATACACACTTACACACACTCCCATGTGTGTGTGTTCTTTCAGTTCTTTGTATACATACTTTTTTACTTGTGAGTACATGAATATTTGAGATGGGATGTGATTGAAGGAGCATGTACATAAATATTATGAGACTATTTGGTTAGTTGAATGAATTGTGGGGGATGAAATGGAGGGGGGTAGAACACGATAGATTTTATTTTATCCATGTACAATTGTATACATACGCCACACACCACACTACGATTTCCCATTGCATATTGTATTGCTCAGTGCTCACTCTGTTCGTACGTGTGATAAGTGAATGAAATTGAAGTGGAAATGCATTTGGACGGATCCGCATCCGTTGTGGGTGAAAACTCTATGTACAAGAGGAAATGGAAAATGGGAAAGTCGATGATGGAATAAGAAAAAGGAAAAGAAGAGGAAAAGAAGAGGAGAGAACTGAGCACTTCAATTCAATTCACAGAGTGTAAATGCGTGTTCTGAATATTATCAAAAAACCTCTCCTCCTTTTTTTTCCACAGCTAAATCATGCTTTCAATCACCCAGTTTTTATCTTTCCATTTCTTCTATACTTCTACGTCGTCGTCTTCAGGCAAAAAAAAAAAAAAAACGTCACAGGAGACGCATTTGAATTCGAATCTGAAAAATCCACATTTCATATTCTCTACCCAAAACTTTATACATAGTAATAAAATATGACAAATTCAAATATGTATGTACTTTTGAGTCGTGTGTAAATACATAAAAAAAATGAACATGGCCCAAAAAACCCTCAGTCAGTTTGTTTTTTTTACACCGACCAAAGTCTCCAAATTTGGTTCCTTCAGTTACCAACGAACGATATACAATACAATATAATATTTTTTATAGAGCAATTTTTCAAAGTTCAGATAATTGCAGGAGTTCATCTTGAGCAAAAACAAACAATGATTTGATTTTGGATTCCCAAGCAATTAGTTTTTCTTTGCCCTGACAGAGAGAAGCCACAAAGAAAACAATTGTATCGTACGAACTCAACGAAATCGATCATGTAGGTAAAATATCAGGAAAGAGAGAGAAAAAATCAAAGATTACAAAGCAAATTGACATGTACAACATCAAATTTGGCAAAAACAAAGATGAATCAAGAGACAAAACAAAATATCTGTATTACATAATTTGATGATATTATTTCAAAGCGGTAAACCGATACCGATTTTTCCCACGCGCTCTCTCCGGCTACGTACAAGCAAGAAGTTCAATTTCAAAATTTTAACTTACTAACTATAAACACCATGTAAATTTTCTTCTTCATGATCAAGATTTTTTTCGATATTCTCATCCTTCGCCGATGGGACAAAAACAGAAACAAAAGGAGAAGATGAAGATGAAGAAATGACCGCACCAGGAGGGCAAGAACAACTTGATTTCGTATATGTACGTATGTAAATCCCATCTGGGTTGGTTGTTTTACCATCAAAATATTGTAGTATTGTAGTATACCAAATTAGTATATGTGTACACATTTAAATATATGACATATGTACTGCACAAAGGCCTCGTTTACGTAATAATATAATAGAGAGCTGGGAGTTGCATATGGACCTATAAAAAAAAGGTGCATGTACCTCTGTGGAAAGGAACTTGATCTTGATTCCCCCTCCTCGATAATATGAAATACCCGGAGTGAATTGGATCTCCTTCGAGAGCTCTGAATAAATGTTGGTGTATCTGTACCAGGATTTCAGTGTACTATCAGAACGTGTATGTATGGATATTTCTGGTGTGTGGTGGACTTGTAAAATCCATAGGGAAAATCAGATCTGTTCCACCTCATCGCAGGTTAATCACCGTGACGAATTCTGCATGAAAGAAGTCGAACCTTCTTTTTCTTTTTATTCTTCGTCGCTCTCTCTCTTCATCCCCCAAAAACGTTTCCTTCTACTTCTGGTATACATGTACAAACTATACAAATCCTCAAGTTAATCCCATCTTGTGTGTATACGATTGTCAATATTAATTCTGACATAACTATGGCTCATTTGTTAGTTTAAACTTGGAAGGATGGTAATAGTAATAGGCAATAGCAATAGTCATGGAAATGGAGAACGATTCAAATGTAATGCTATTTGTAAATTTTATGTATATCGTACATGAAGAATGTCATAAAGAAGTTGTATTTTTTTTGGCTTTGTTGTATATTTTGTAGTGGAAAGAGAATGAAAATTGAGAACGGAGAATTGAGGATTGAGGATTAAGGATTGAGAATGGAACGGAGCCTCGAGGTTTCTTCTTTGGTTTGCAATAATAATAATAATAATAATAATAAGTGGCTGGCATAAAGAATACAAAGAAGAAGTCACTTTTTTTAAAAGGCTAAATACTGAAAAAATACTGTGAGGACTGAGGGGACCGAGTTAAAATGAAGGCAGAAGAGAGTCAGTTGGAAGATGTAATAGACTTTTTATGTACAACTTTTTGAGTGGAATGGAGTTTGTATAGCTGTAGACAGAGATTGAAGATGAGGGACTGCATGCGTGTGTGAGTGAGTGAGTGAGTGAGTGTGTGTGTGTAAAATATATCGAGGCTAAAGCCTTTACTTTGAAGAATTCTCCTTTTTCTCTTTCTCTCTCTCTCTCTCTTGCTCTCTTGTTGTTGATATGAAAAGGAGGAGACCACCGGGATCGTTTCAAACGTCGCCTCGTCTTCATGAGTCGTGAACATTTGCCACTATGACTGTGGCAGAGGCACAAAACCATGAAATTGGCCAAACTCTTATTATCGCAGACGGTGAGTGGAAGCCACTTTAAAAAGCACACACAGTCGATATGGCTAATAAAATAAACATTTCTTCCTCCAAATTCCCTCTCTCTCTCTCTCTCTCTTTCTCTTTCTCCTCAACTTCCCCACAAAAACTATACAACTACACAAAATAGAATTCCTTCAGAATGACAGAAAAAACTTTTCTTTTTTCTTTTTTTCTTGTAAATTCCTATTTTAAACTCGTGTATTTTAAATACCCAAATTGTCAAGTATAGTTTTACAGGATAAAATATGTAATATCTTGTGAAATTACATTTCGCAACTCATGCAAATGAATTTATTTTTGAAAATGTAAAAGTTGTAAAACTTCCGATGGGGATTTCTTTTTTTGAATACTTATATTTGAAAGGAATTGGCATTTCGAATCCTGTGGGAATTTTTCTGAGAGATGAAGAATGTAAAGAGTCGGAGAGAGCATTTCTAATTATATTGGTAACCCTCAAAACTTTCAAACTCCAAACTCCAAAAATTCCAAAAGTATATGGGAATAAAAGCTACAGGCTATAGTTATAAATATCCATGTGTAAGGAATCGATAAATGAACGGATGAACGTACATAATAATAATAATAATATGTAAAGGACGACATTCAACATTTATCCAGATTTTTTTTTTTTTTTGCATATACGGATTTCAACTATCTCAAACTTTTGTGGCGTTTTGTATTTGGCGGATTGTTGAACTGATGTTTTTGAAGTAAGAAAAAATTCAGAGAGACAGACAAATGTATGCTTATGAAAGTTATATTTGGCAGTTTATAAAAATAATTGTAAACTTGACCTGGGCAGCGTGACCTTTTTTTTGTCATGCTGTACCGGTCAAGTTTACAATTATTTTTATAAACTGCCAAATATAACTTTCATAAGCATACATTTGTCTGTCTCTCTGAATTT
>JAIUND010000793.1:0-52595 GCA_034699125.1 Gisinianus flammeolus
CCATGTTCTTCTACATAAGAATATGCAAAAAAGTGAAAATACGTCTTCGGCCCGTTATTCCATCGACAACTTCATATTATATATATATAAGATGTTATACATACCTTGAAGCCCATAATAACGGTTCACGTCCATCCCGATCCTTGACATTTACATTCACATTGTGCTGTATCAATTGTCGTAGGATTATAAGGGATCTGGATCTGGGTACATTAAATTTCTCCGGTGTATTTGTTTTTTGATTATTGGTTGACCGACCACACATTTGACTTGCATAATGGAGTGGAGTTGCATTGTGAACTTGAAACAAAATACAAAGGAAACAAAGGAAACGTTTTCAAATTCAAAGAATGCAGGAATGCATGAGAATAAATAATCAATGGAAGAAATGAAATATCAATAATTTTATTATGGTGTAAATTAAGCTAATAAAGGAATCCATCCGCTTACTGTCCATGGTCGAAGCATTAGCTCCATTTAATAAAAGTAGAGAAAGAATCTCGGATTCTCCACACACTATAGAATATTTCAAAATGTTATACATACACATTAGGAAAAAAATATGTGCTTGTACATATACTTATCGTTATAGTACCTACATATTAGAAATAAATAGGTATGTAATTCTACTTGTAATGTATGTACACATGTATACAAGTCATAAAATATTCTTTACATATTTATGACATTTTCGTTAAACTGTGTGTCTGTGTGTGTGTGTGTGTGTATACAATTCATAAAATGAGTTAGTATTTTATGAGTAGTATAATTATAAGAAACGAACCCGTGGCCCAGTGAACCAGTGAATGTTTTTCATGGTCCAGGCAATTGATATTCGCTTTGGCATTGATGAGTATCTGAACGCTGTCCCTATTCCCATTAATTACGCTGAGATGAAGTCCAGTATGACCTGTTTTGTTTTTTGTGTGTTCATACAAAAAAATCCGGTATTCTCATGTGAAACTTTTTATGATCCATTTTGTTGTAATCTTATATATATACATATATACATTGATAGCATGATTATTGTTTATTATTATATTGGTATATATATATAGTTTTACCCTCATGGTCTATTGCGTTGAGATCAAAATCTCCAAGACTCGTCAGAAGTTCTAAACAGTCCGTATTCCCATTTTCGGCAATGTAATGAAGTGCTGTCCGGCCCACACGAGACCTTTCCCTTCCCAATGTTCTCTATTTTAATCAAAGTAATAGTGGTTTTTTTCCCGTCATTATATATTGAAATTGCAAGGACATTCACTCAAAATACAAAATACATTACATGTTCCGTTTTCCCTTTCAGTGTTTACATTTGTATATTTTAATATCTTTACTGGCATTTCAAGGATTTTAGAAATCTCTTTCAAAAGGTTCGATTCATCATATAATAAATTATAGTTTAACAAGAAGAAGTTGCGGACTAATTACAGTCTAAACATGTTCCAAAATGTCTCCTATAATCTCCTGTAATCTGGTATGTTTTCTCGAGGAGGTATATGTCGCACATGTGGGATTTAAAACTGCTACATGCTATACATGCTAAATGACAAATACTACTTTCACTTTATACATACTGTCTGTGAGCTGGGACTGCGTACGTACAATTTTACTTCCTAATTCCAATATTCAACTGGAGCATATTGCTAACAAGCTATGTTGGTCAACTTCACTTCCTCAAATTAACAGAGACAATTTCAATTAAATTAAATTCTCAACTTGAAAATATTTCAAAAGGAAATTGAAAATGGGAGTAATATTTGTATATGATTATTTATTCATTCATTGACTCAATCAAATCGAGTCTAGGCTTTTTCTTATTTTTGTCTTTATATGGTCAACTCTCAAAGTTTCAAAGTCTCAACTCAACTCTCAAGGTCTTGAACTACAAACTTGAAATCGATAAAATTTAAAGTGGTTTTTGTTTTTCTTGTTTTTGCCCATATATCCAGATATGCTCCATCCTCAACCTATATATACCTGTCTGTGAACGCTAAGTCGTATTTACCAACATTTACATGTCCAACTCGTCCACAATCCAAACAATATTACGATGTGCAGTACAAATATACAAATACAAATACAAATAAAATGTCTGTTTGTTGTTCTTGAATTCTTTAGCTATTATGAAACAATTTACAAACTTGACGGATATAGTCATCCTACATGCTGTGGACAAGTAATTCAACGTGTAGTTGTATTTTTTTCAAGGTCTTTAATACAAAAATCCAAAGGAAAAGGAACGCACAACATAAACAAAAGGAGAGAGAGGAGCATGCAGTTGTACGCGCAAAATGTATATTTTGCATGTCTATCTATTATTAGTAGAAATATTAGAAGGCTGAAAGCTCATTTATTTTTGAAGCATGCTTTGAATAGAAAGAAAGAGAGAGAGAGAGGAAGGACTCAAAGTCAAAGGTAAAAGCAAAAGTGAGGAAATTACATTTGGATTTGGATATTGGATTAAACCTGTAAAACTGTAAAACCTCGGGAAAAATTCTCGAGAGATATAATGAATGTGTGTACAGAAATAAATTTTGTATGTACTGTATATAAAGTCAAGGTCTCACTGCCCATTGCGCCCATGCCTATACAACAAGGATCACAAATCTCTCGACAGAAAACGAAAAGGCTAAAAAAGAAATCCGCCCACATGGATATTAAATCCCAGGAGCAGAATATATATATATATTTGGTGAACAATTCATCATAATCAAAAGATAAGAATCTACCCCCAATTCGTAATATTTCGTATATGCATGCAATTTTCATGCGATGCGTATATCTATATATGTACAGAGAAAGAAAGAGAGAAAGAAAATGAAGGGAACCTTCGTCAACAGATGATTGACACCGGAGTAATCCAATTCTTGAAGGGACCTGACGAGTCCATTTAAGTCGGATCGCTTTGTGAAATTAGTATTGCTCATTGTCAGGGTGGACTGTTGATTATAAATGGTTGTGGTTGTAGTGGCCATCGTAATTGAATATTGATTATTTGATACTTGACCTTAGACACGATGCAATATCCGTAGTGGACACACAAATACGATATATACTATAACTGTGTATAAAATGTAAAGATATGTATAGTTTATATTGCTTTATTGCTCATTTGTTTATTTTTGAATATTTTCCCCCAGAATATGGAATAACCATCATATAAACAGATAGTAAGTACATGTTGTATTTTGGGAAATCGTTAGAAGGGTTAGGGTTTTGCTTTTACTAAACGAATTGAGAATGTGATGAGCAAGTGACGTCATTTTCCACTGTGTTTTCTGCTGCTGCTGACCTTGTCACAGATCCCAACTCCACACAACCATACAAAATCGATAATCTTGGTAGTAGTCTTTGCATTTTTTATACACTTTTTATCAATATTGATACATTATTATATTATTAATATCTGAAAGTCGTTAGAGTAATTACTTGCAAAACTGACAAGTTTCAAGCAATGTAAAATATATTCTATGGAACAGGAAATTTCACTTCAGGCAATGAATTTGAATGATTTTTTTTATATAGAGTATGTGTATATAGATTCAATTTGTGGATCTCTTTTTGTAAAAAATATTATTATGATTGGAAGTTCTCTCCATAATGTATAGATATAGTTTTTCAGTTGTGTAATAATGAAAAATGGAAGTCAAGCTTTTTTCAAATATATACAATGGCAATTAGTCTAATCTGTAGGTACAATATGAATTTCAAACTTTTTCAATTCTATATTCTACATATATTTCAAATTCGTTGTGTAGATTGTCTGGATTTTTTAAATATGTATAATCTATATGTACAAAATTCAAAGTACTCTCTCTCTCTCGTCGTTTTTTAGTACACACTATTCAGTTGTTGACAATTTAGCAGGACGTGGAATTCAATACGAAAACTTCTCATCTCCAACTGTGTGGAAACGTCAAAAGTCACAAGCACAAGTCAACAATTTGGAAAATAGGAAGAAATATGGACAATAGCCTCAAACTTTAACCATTTCAAATGCAGAAAAAGAATTTTTTTTTTATTTTGTCCAACTTCAACAACACAAAACACTATATAGAATTACTAAAACCACAGCACCGATAAACGTATGGAATATTCTTCTTGTATTAAATTGAAAATACACCACGAAAAAGGGTTTCAGGTCACAAAAAAGTACACATGAAAGGTATCCAGATTCCAAAATATATGCTTTTGCCTTTTTTCTTGTTTTGATGGCTTTTGACTGGGTCCGTCGTTTAGTCTGGAGAAATCCCAACTAAAGAAACAATTTCAATGGAAGTTGAAAAAAACAATTCTCACCGACGAAACACCACGTAATTCGTCACTATAGCTGGGTTTGTTTACGCGAACCGATCGAGAGCGTAACCGAAGCAACGGTCTCATTAATTCCCCCGAAAAAAAAAATTCCTGTTGGCCACACATTGACTCGTTGCAATTTTTGCATTTAGCATTCAGCATTCATACCGATTCCAAATAGAAATGTGTACACACAAAAAATATACCTATTACGTTTGAGTTTTGACTCGTAACATAATAGAATCTAGGAGTAGCAGTCGCATATTGCATTCTCTCTCTCTCTTTTCTTTCTCTTCTCTTTGGTTCTTTACATATTTGATGGCTTTTTGGCTTTTGGACTTTATGAGCTCGAGCTCGAGCTATTGAATTTGCAGATATAGCCACAGCACAGCCACACATTTCTTTTTCTTTTACTTGTTACTTTACCTTTGTCCGTTTGTCAAGTCTCTAAATATGCTATTGTTTGACCTATTTATTTCTGAATGTTAACCTACATAAACAGTTAATGTTACATCAAGATACATATTTTCTTTTCCTCAATGTGTACTCTTGACTCTTGAGAGCTTTACAATTATCATCATTATTATTATTATTATTATTACTACCATTCCTATTTCGTTTTTTTGGGGGGAGGGAGAAGTTTCCCTTCCAAATCTTTTATTGTACATATATACTTATACTTCTCTGTCTCACAATAAAGATTGTGAGGATTTCCTTTACTCTTTACTCTTTTACTCTTGTACACTGTTTTTTACCTGTTCACTACTCAACTGCTCACAATTCACCAAAAAACTCACATGGGTTTCTATTCAGGATACACATTACATACATATTATCATGTGTATTAGTTTGACATTTTATTGATCATAAGGCATGTTACGATGATTTATTAAATTCCGAGTGCACATAGTCTACATTCCGCACACACAATGAAGGAAGAGAAAAAGAGGTCTGTTTTTTTTTATTATGTGAAAATATGAATGGCAAGTTGAGTTGAGTTGAGTATAAATGCGGGGCTCTCATACAGATATATTATGGAATAGAAAAAAAAGAGCAAACATGCAACGATTACACCATATTACTACAATTTCCCACAATAATCTATACTTTTTTATTATTACGATATTATCCAAACTTTATGGGAAAAAATGTCTTTCTCTCTCCCTCTCCACCTTTACCTTTTGTGTATACATTTTCACTTTCCGTTGGAAGGCTATTTGATATTTATTAAGTGCTCTTTGATTTTTAGTAGTAAGTATTTGAGTTTTGCGAATGCAATAAGACATGTAACAAATGAGACTTGCAATATATACTTTCTGGAAACCCTTTTCTATTAAAAGTTAAACGAGAATATGTCAATCAGTGTGAATGCTTCAGAGCTCAATTTATACATGCCAAATTTCCTTTTCACTTAACGAGTACATGTGGAGAGTGATAAATATGACAATTAGGCAAGTAAAAGTGTATCTGTTTATACATAAGTAAAGGCCAAGAGTCATTAGACTTACATTCAGACCATTGGAGCATGAGCATTTAGAACAATATACATTCAATTTCAATGTAAAAAAACAAATGTACACACTTGCGGCAATTCGCTTTATTTATCATGACAAAATGAAGGTTACCTCTATATTCTATATGGATTAAGGGAAATGAAAAATTCACAGACGTCCCATGAAAATTTCTCACAAGAGAGAGAGAGAGGTAGTAAAGACGGTAGACTTCCAGATCTTATCAAGTCTATATTATGTGAGATTTTTATCTACTCTCTACTCCCAACCCAAATGATAAATTTTTAAAAATTTAAATATGAAAGGGAACGGAAAAGAAAATACATACCTACTTTAGTTACATACATCGTTATGTATAAATGCAAAAAATATCCTTGTTATTAAACAGTAAAGTGACGAACGAAAATGAATATGGTGTAGACAAAATAAAAACCAGAGTAAATATTTAATATGTTCATTGTTTTGTTGGTATCGCGTTTGTGGATTATCTATGGAGGCTCTCAATTCTCAAACTGTAACAAGTACCTATATTGTATAGATAATGGATAATTTTTGACTTTTGTTTTGAGGTGAACGAATCGTATGAGAAAAGTAACTGTCGTGAGAGTACCTAAACTGCTTACAGCACATTTATTGTTGACTTTAGTGACCATTAGCCAAGGGAATTCTCTCTCTCTCTCTCTCCCTTTTAATTTGTGAATTGCAATGAAAGTGTACATTTACTTTTGGTACTTTTCGAGAATATAAATATGTATGTCTGTGTTTAGCACTAAACAGTACCAAGAAAAAGTAGTAGAAGTAACGAGTATAGTATAGATAGAGGACAACGACGATGAAGGAAAAAGAAGAAGAGCATGTAAAGTCATAATTTACAACTATTAACTGAGAGAGTGAAGTTCTACAATGTATATAGTCAAGTAGTCAGTAAAATACAAAGTATATATAATTTAATAGTCATGTGTCTGTAGGTGAATTCGTGAATCTCCAATGATGTCTCTCTCTCTCTCTCTTTCTCCCTCGTTCTCGTCTGTATTTAATATATTGCAATAATATTAACATTAACAATAATAAATAATAATAATAATAATAATAATGTGTGTGTATCGTTCTATAGTCCGAGTGACCGTATAGCTCTCCTCGTACAGACAACTCGAGAACTGTAATAAATTAAAACGTCTGACGATGGGAACAAATCCCAATTCTCTCTCAATCGTTAACATTCTCAATTCTCACATTGCATTGAGATTTGAACTGTACGTGAGTGTGTATGTGTAGATATTGTGTATATACGTGTGTGTATAATCAATCCTGTGTGTGTAAGTAAATTGTACGTACGAAAAGCTACGAAGAAGTGAGTAAGTAACTTTGATTTGAGGATTCCATAGCCGCAAGCGAACCACCCCTTGCTGTATAGAAAGTTGAAAGATATACAAAGTGTATTTGGTTTAGTGTGTCATGATGTACAGTTTATTCAGGGCTTCGCTTCTTCTCTTAATTTATCCAGTTGTTTCTCCTGGAGCTGGAGCAGTTTCAAACCTTGCAGGTAAAAAAAATATCAACGGAAAGTATTGTGTTTACACATTGGGTTAAAAGTTTTATCATTTCACGTCGTTTTCCTATTGCTTTTGCGGATATTTCTACATTTTTTTACTCATCAGCAGTTGTTTTTCACACTGTCAATTTACTCTGTGTCAAAATCATTATTTGTGTGTGTGGTTACTCGTGTTTCTCTCTCTCTCTCTCTTTCTCTTCGTTATTTTTTTTTCATGACCGCAAAATATTTTCAAATTGTGATTTAATGTAATCGTAAGTCAAATCACATCAGTAAATTGAATTATTTCGTGTACTTAAATAATTTACCTCAAATTTATGTGCAGGAAGCAATAATAATGGGAAACAGAGTTGTGAGTATGACAAATCCGCTACCTCCTGGTCTATGCCGTTTATACGTGTGAATGACAGGAGTTACTACATAGGACATTTCTTCAAGGTAATTTTGTTTCACTCTCAAAATTTGAACCAATTTATGTATATTTTTGTGTAGTGTGATTCAACTATTTAAAGCTGTACATTATTTCAACTACTTTGTAAAATAGTGCATACGTATAAGAATTACGGATGACATTTATTGGCGCAATTTATAGTAATTACACATATTTGACATATGAACAATATTCTCGTGGCCTTGATGTAGAAATTTTACTCGATTCACTCCATTTCCAGTTTTTCCACGTTACTACCTTGTGAAATTTCGGTAGAAATGAATGATTATGAATAGTGTGGTTACATTACATATTAAATGCAACCTGTAATTTATTCTCATAGGCGAATTGGTACAAAGCAAGTCAGTATTGCCGATTTCATGGTCTTCATTTGGCTTCTATTGAGTCCAAGGAGCAAAATCATGCGCTGGAAAAATACATTCAAGACTCGGGTATATACTTACGTTTTAACATTCCTCCAAAATTTGTATGTAACATATTGTCATTGACCATTTGAAAAAAAATAATCACGTTTTGTGTGAATATGTGGCTTTGAATTGCCATAAAGGCTTAGGCACAGAGCATTTTTGGACCTCGGGGACAGACCAAGCAGAAGAAGGCAACTTTATGTGGTTCGGCACAGGCAAACCAGTTACTTATACAAAGTAAACAAAAAATGTTTTTAATACTTTAATGAGTATACAATGTTGATATAGAACGCAAACAGACGGTATACTATGTTTAACTAACTGTGTTTTTATTGTTTTTAATTAATTGCAGTTGGAATGCAGGCAAGTTTCGAAAACTAAATACCCGACACTAATTGTCCTGTACATATTTAAGTTTAACTTAATTGCTTATTTTTTTCCGTTCCTTTTGTTCTACATTTACAGGAGAGCCGAACAATTTCCGTTACGAGAATGGCGAAGAAGAACATTGTCTAGAGCTCTGGAACCGAGATGGAAAAGGACTCAAATGGAATGACACGCCATGTTCATTTGAGACTTATTTCATTTGCGAATTACTGTAGAATTTATTTGATAACTTTTTGAAGAATTTTTTTAAAAGTTAAATATAGATACTAGAAAGAAAATACAATAGTAATTATTATTATTATGATTTTGTCATTTTTACATCTTGTTGTGCCAATTTACTATATATGCCAAGCCAAATAAGTGTACAGTACAGGTGTGCTTATTAACGAAAAAGTTGATCTGGAGAATATGATGACAACGGCGGGGCATTCTCACTGAGGATTTCTTAGTTTTGTTGTTCCTATTCTAATTTTTACGATCCCTTATATAAATACCCTGTGACGGTTCAAACAGTTCAGAAGCACAAAAAAATATATACTTATGTATGTACGATATATATTTATAATATGTGAATTTAAACCCACATGCCAACATGTAATTTGTTTTTGCTCATTTTATGATGTTGTATTACAAAAAGGTATTAATTGGGCTGGATCCCTCGGTTTGTCCCTTAAAATTTCTACTTAATGCTTATAATATGTACGTGTTTAAGACAATGCCAATACTGTTGTCAGTTTTTCTTTGACATTCATATGTATGTAATAAAAACATGAGAAAGTGAAACAGGCTGTATTTTTACTTTTTGTATCGAAACTGTACAGTGGTTTTTATTTATTATGAATAATAATTTTATTACGAAGTATTTGTATAGTTTGTAGTACAATTATACTTATGAGTATTTTACATTAATGGATTACACGTACGTACAATAGATATCATTCTAATCAATTCAATTTCATACCCTTAAATTTATCTCAAATTAAAAATATATATATTATTATATGGCAAGTAATGTGTAATTTATTATTTATTTACTTGAGACAAAGAAGGATAAATAATGTGTAGAAGATGAATCCCACGCCCATTGAGAACAAACCATACATGAATAAATTTAATTCCGGTTGCCTATATCGGTTTTTCTGGAGCCAGTACAGCACGGAATCTTCGTCCATGAGATCCCCACGATAGATACTATAAAAAAGGACAAAAAATCCATGCATTTAGAAATTACAAAATTACCAAAATATGTTTCATATCAGTTGTTGTTTCCAGTTGAGGCTTGTATTCATATTCATATTCATGTGTACCTTGGGAATTTTCTTCTGAAATAAACAAGGGAAGGAACATCAGTCACACCCCATTTTTTCCCATACTTGGCATCATCAATACGAATGAAAAGAATATCTAGATTATCCGTCTCCTGATCGATTCGTTCGAGCTCAGTAAGGATGAGTGGGCACGTGGGGCAGAGGATTGGATCTCCATCATAAAAGTACACGGCCACGAAATCACTTTCCTCGAGAATCTTGTCCAACATCCGTTTATTCACAAGCTCAATTTCATCTTTGAGTTGGAAAGTCTCACTGGATGTGATCCAACCGAGAATGGCAGCCGAGTCCAGTAAATCCCCTTCAAAAATGAGTCCGTGACCACGTCGGAAATAGGCAAGTGTGGGTGTGGTCATTATACCAAAGTCGGCAGCAACTTCCCCATCAGTTACTTTCACCATGTCAATTCCATATGCATCAGCCTGCAAGCACAAATATATAAATTATGTATACATTTGGAGCTGTGTGTACGTTTACGTTAAGTAAACTATATATATATATATATATATAGTTGGTATTTAGATATGGATTCCGTACTTCGTCGTCAATTTCCTCCAGGACCAAAAGTATATTGTCACACTCTTCTCCACATTCTTCTTCATCAACTGACAATTATATCACAAAAAAAATCTCAAGTCAGCTATACAACCTGTCTTTTTTTTACACCAATGGACTTCCAGGTACAATCACACATATTACATAAATATGTAAATAAATTCATACAGAAAAAGGCGACAAGAAATGGTGACGTCCCCATAAGCTTCTCGAGCATTCTCGAGTTTACAGCTTCGATTTCATCTGCAAGCTCTCTATTCTCATCATTTGTCAGCCATTCAAGGACTGTGAGTGGAATGCAAACATTTATAAACAATTTGTTAAAAGTTTTTTAACTTAAAATAGATAAAGATTGAAGAATATAGTAACTGATGAAAATTCTTACCAGACTCTTCCATCCGCATGTCGCCTTCAAAAAGCAATGGATTTCCGTTTCTAAAGTAAAGTAATGCTGGGAATGTCGTTATGCCATACCTTTTGGCCAAGGCTAGGTCAGCTATTTTCACCATTTGAATACCATACAGATCACACTGCAAAAGTAAATAATGAATGACAACAAAAAGTTATCTTGTAGTTAATTGTCGAAAACGCTGTTAAATAGTAATTATATAACGTATCTACATAAATCCACGTACTTCGTCGTCGATCTTTTCCAATTCCATGAGAATGCTGTCACAGGCTCTACACGGTTGTTTATCTATAAATTTTGACACAAAGAATCATTTCAAAATACTAATCATATAGACTGTCTATAGCTGTCGTTTAAAGAAATGAATTTCAAAATTGGAAATTACAAAAGAAGACAGCAAGATAATGGGCATCGTGAACCAATTGCTCGAGCATTCCCCTCGTCACCAGTTCAATTCTCTCTTCCGTTTTATGCTCTACAATCCAATGGAGAACGTCCTCTTCCGCCGTCAATTCCCCTTCATACACTGAAGCAACTGCCGCCTCGAAATAAACCAGTGCTGGGAATTCTTGCACACCTTGATTTTGCGCAAATTTGAGGTCGTCAGTCTTCACCAGTTGTACCCCGTGCCGGGCAACTTCATCGTCCACATTCTCCAGTTTCTCGATTATATCATTGCACCGACCACAAGCCAACTGACGATCTACACATTTTAAAAAAAAAAAAAAAATTAGACAAATTCCAATGTGATGCTCAAAAGCGATACTTACAAGATCTATTCGAAATTAATTTCCACCCAACAATCAACAAACAGTTTTTTTGTTTGTGCTTACCGCTCTCAGACTCTCCTCCATTCCCAGTCTCAGTCTCTTCTAATTTTTTCTTTTCTCGTCTGGACAATCTCTCCGTTTCACATGTGCATCTGGTTTTGTTGTAAAAGTAGACTACGACTGAACCATCTTCTTCCGCAAGGAGATCTTTGAGTTGATCTCCATTCACGGACACGATATTCACACCACTTGGATCTTTTCTATTGCTCAACCACTCGAGGATTCTTGATGAAGATCGGAGATCCCCAGTGAAAATAACAGGATCTTCACTTCCCAGTCTATAAATAGTCAAATAAAAAAAATGGGATTAATCCCATCATAACATATATGTTTGTAAATCCTTCAGGCAGAAGAAATAATAGATAACATTTGGTTTACCTAAAGTAAAGTAAAGCGGGTAGAGCATGAACGCCCATCGATTTAGCCAAGTCCCAGTCATCCACCCGAACAAATGCAATTCCTTTCTCATCGGCCTGCAAAAGAAAATGTGTAAAAACTATTTAAAAACGACGTTTGAGAAAAACTCAAAACTATAATAAAATAATGAACAAAATGACAGTAAGATCTCATCAGTATACCTCATCATCAATTTCCTCCAGACTCTGCAAAACCTTTTCACACTGTTTACAATCCGTCTCGGAGAAAAATAGAACAGCCAAATGATCCGTCGTCTCACGCATCCGATCCAACATTTTACGGTTCACCACTTCAATCTGTGGTTGTTTGAAAAAAACGAATAGAAGAATTCATAAAATGTATGTATTTCTTAGGTTTTTATATTCATTGCATGCACTTTGCGAATGGTACAAATGAAATCATAATCATCAAAATGCTCACTTGATCTTTGAGAATCATATTTTCCGGTGCAGTCAACCAATCCAGAATTTCCTCTTCATCTTCCAGGTCTTCATCATAAATAATGTGCCTCCCTTTCCTAAAGAGGACGAGTCCAGGTAGAGCACGGACGCCATACTTTTTAGCAATGATGGCATCACCCATTCGTGCAATAGGAATCCCAAAAGTGGCTGCATCATCCACCACCAGACAAGCTCGTCTCAGAGCTCGAGCACAATTTTTATCCGAAGTATTTGCAACTGAAAAATGGAGCAAGAGCAAGGAAAGGGAAAGTTTATGAAGGAACTTTCTCTCATGTAATTATAAACGTCGTTTTTCGGCATAAGGAAAACGGGAAAGAAATAAACTCACAAAGAACAGCCAAGTAATCCGAGTCCGCAATTAAATCATCTAAATCCTGTCGATTGATTTCCACCAAAGCTTCAAATTTCCGATTGAAAAGTAGCCAGTTGAACACCTCGCCTTCCTCCAGTAGTTCACCTAGAAATATATTTCCTTATCCATCTATCCATTTGCTCATCATAGACAATAAAATGCTCGGGTAAATTAATACATAGCGTATTCAGAATATATAATAGAAAGTTACCAGTGAAATACGCTTTCATTTCATTAATCATAATTTTAATACTACTGATATAGTTAAAAAGAAAACTCAGAAAACTGTAAAGTTTTGACGGAATATCATACGGTATATAAATGTATATATTATGGCAGTACGTGTGTGTGTGTATTCATTTATTTTTTTTAAATATAATATATATATATTTTCATATAATTATTTTATATATTATATTTATATATAAATTTTGAGCAATCTTTATTACAATTATTTAATTAGTAATAATAATAATAATAATAATAATAATAATAATAGTATTCGTTATCATTTCATCTCATCATCATCATTCTTGAAAAATTCTCTTGAGTTGATTTTTTCATTTCAAAAATAAGATTTGTAAAATATGTATATATTTGTATATTTTATTTTGTGTATATTTATTCCTTTTCCCGTATCCGCTAATTTGTCCCCAATTCCCAATCTAATTTTTATATAGAGAAATGTATAGAGAGAGAGAGTTTTTTTTTGTTTTTAAAAATAGGGTAAAAAGTTTTGAGTTTGTTTTTAGTAGAATAGCGAGGTGACGGATGAAAGAAGTCGTTGGACGAAGCTCTGTTTCTCTGATCTTCGTTTGGAGTTGGGTGTTGAGCGGCCTGTTTATAGAAAGAGGATCAAGGCAAAATTATCAAAATTTCATTAAACTTTTCCTCATTCAACTAATAATGGGTCTTTGTATACTAGGAATCAAACCCGTTAGCTGAATAAATAATACTAAGATTTTCAAAGGATTGGTCTTACACATAAATACGTTGTGTATAGACTTTCAAAAATTCAACATTATTTCTCTACTGTCTATTTTCATTACGAGATTTGCCACTATATACGGTCTATTGAAGTGCAATTATTACATAACCACAACTCATGCAATTTCGTGCTTTGAATTTCTTTCATTTTACTTCAGTAAACTTGGGGAAATGGGATAATCCATTTGAAAATGGTTTGGAAATTTTGTTCAGTTTATTTTTGTAAAGCCACAATCTGAAATCCAGTGCGGATTTCAATGTATATTTCAAGTTTGGCTATTTTCATGAAAAATATTAAAGGAGGAACAAAAAGCATTAGGGAAATTCTGATAAGTTTCTCTGTGTAGAGTGAATTGAAGGGAGCATACTTTTTTAATTACATACATATATTACTGAGAATATTGAGACTGACACTTTATTTGATTGCCAATTATCAGGTTAATTATTATAAAATAAGAAACTATTATTATAAGCGATAGAGGAGATTAAAACATGGAAAAGAAAAAGAAAACACCACAAACTATATATGTATATGTGAGCCCAGAGCCGGAGGTAATTGACCATCAATGGCAAAATTGTAAAATCTGATCTCCTAATTTCTTTTGTTGTTCTTGTTTAATAATTTACCTGATAATTTCCCTGTAGAGAGAATTCTGTCACGGACCAACTGTCTTCTTTTACTCTCTTCAATCGCTCTCTGATCCACTTCTTGAGGTTTTGGAGTTTTAAATTCCTCTGTTACTACTTGTTCTTTTTGGTCTCCATCGTCATCATCATCATCATCGTCATCTTCTTGAGCTTGGTCATTACCCCCGGCTCTGCTCGTGCAATCACATTCAGACGTCTTACCTTCACACATGTCTACTCCATTTGGGCAGCAATTGTATGTTACTTCGCTATCCCGAGTTATTGTCACTTGAAGACAGCGAGTATCTATTTATATAAACGAATCAAATGTAGTTTTGTTGCGTTATGAGAATTCCAACTTGATTTTGTAACTTGAAACATTTTTGTGGATAATGCGTCGAAAATACATGAAAGGCGACTTTCACTCACTTTCTTCATCGATTTCATCGTCATCATCAGAGAACAGAGCCTTGACTTTTTTCATCCAATTGATGACCCGATCTTCGTCACGCAAGTCACCTAATATCCGTCATTTTGAGAGTCATCCAGAAGAAAAATAAAGAACGGAATAACGGAAATATGACAATTTGGAACGCAGTCTGTACATGCACATGTACTGCCATATATATATAAATGTATCCTCAACCTGATTTACATCCCTTTTTTTATGCTCGCTCTCTTTCCCAATATTATTAAACTTTACCTTTATGCTTATAAAGCAAAAAAACAAAAAAAAATGTGTATTTTTCTTGAAATTATACCAGACAGAAAATTCCAAGCACATCATTTTCAAAAAATTCGAGTTCAAAGGTATAGAGAAATAATATGGAGAAAGGAGGAGTCATTGAAATGTGGAACGTTTTCACTGAACCCCTACGGCTATATCCGAATACGTAAAATGAGTGAATAAACGGTCATTAACCTTTGTAGATGGACGGTGCTCCTCCTTGATAGTAGACGAGAGCTGGGAAAGAGCCGATTCTTAATTCTTCTGCCACTTGTGTGTCCGTGGTTTTGACCAGTTGAATTCCAACATCATCCGCGTCATCGTCAATCGTCTCCAAATCCTTGAGCACGGACTCGCACACATTCCCACAATTGTCCTCGTCTGTATATTGCAAATATAAAATGAAATGTGAAAGTAAATAAATGAAGAAATTAAAGAAACTTCTTTTTGGTGTAAAATGTAAAAAAAAAAGTATTGGGTTTTTACAGAAAAGGACAGCCACATGGTCCAGTTCATCCAAAAGCATTTTAAGAGTTCGATGATCAACTTCTTCAATGGTATCTCTATCCGCATTCTTCAAGGTGACGAGCCAGTCTAGGACGAGTTCTTCTTTTGTCAGATCACCAGGGTAAATCATTGGGAATTTAGCTCTGAAAAACACAAGTGTGGGAAGTGGGTCAAGGTCGTATTCTCTCAACATTCCATCGTCGGATATCTTGACGAATGCAATTCCAAGATCATCCGCATCATCATCAATGTTTTCTAATTCGAGGAGTATTCTTTGAGATTTCTTGTCGCTTTCTCGGTCTATACAAAAACAATTAAACGGAAAAAAAATCGTACGTCGATTAATTGTCTAACTGTAATGGAGCGCGTATTGATAGAGATAGAGATGTAAATGGACACGAAACACAATTGCACTTACAAAAGAACACACAAACGAATTCCGTCGTCTCCAAAATCCTTTGTAACATTTTGAGATTGACTTCTTCGATTCGATCAGGAAGCTCCAAATTTTGATCGTCCGTGATCCAAGTTAAAACTTCATCTTCATCATTTAAATCTCCAGTGAATTTCAAGGGATCTCCATTTCTAAATAGGAAAAGAACTGGAAATTCTTTAATGTTAAGTTTGGATTTGGCGTAGTCTGTCTCTTCTGTGGTGACCATTTGAATTCCAGCTTCATCTGCATCATCGTCCAGAGACTCTAACTCCTGAAGAATACCATAACACGCAGCACCCACTTTGCAAGGGCCGCCTTCATGTGCACACAAAAAAAAGTGAAAGCTCTTAAAACTTTCTCTATGTGATGTTGATTGAATGAAAATGCATTTGTAAATTATCAATGTGTGTGTGGTTGTGTTACGTACTGAAATAGACTGCGACGTACTGATGAGTGGAAATAAGTTTGACGAGCATCTCGTCAGTCACCTCCTCAATGGTATCTGACGTTCTTTGCTCAAGTAACCATGCGAGAACCTATCAAATTTAATTGCCACCATATTATTCAACTATTAAATTTACTAAAACTAAAACCCCTCTTAATAATTAGTATGATTTGTTACCAGTTCTTCAACTCCAAGATCCCCTTCGTAAACACTGGGAACTATAAAAAAATATAGGACACACCCACATCAAGAACATTCTTTAAGATTTATGTCGCTATTAAGCATTTTGTCAATTCGCTTACCTTTGTTTTCAAAGTATACCAATACTGGAAGCTGGTCAAATCCGTACTCTTTCGCTTCTTGGTCATCATCAATTTTGACAAATACAATTCCATGAGCATCACACTAAAACAACGCATTTCATATTGAGTCTAAAATTGTTTTCCCTTTTCAGCGTTCACTTTATGTTTAATTAAAGTGAATGGAAAATTTCTATACTTACCTCGTCATCAATATTTTCTAGCTCTAATAAGACTCGCATATCGGCTTTGTCATCCTTGTCATCTGTAAATCAGTGGAAAAAATTATTCATTGAGCCGACCTGGAAAACTTGAGGACTATTAGAAAAGGCAACATCTTCCGTTTGAACTTACTGCAAAAAAAACACAAAATAAAACATATATAGTTACTATTTAAAATCCAAATGGAGATCTTCAATATAATATTGAAGAATGTGGGAGAAAATAAACTTACCAGAAAAGCACAGCCACATAGGGATGTTGAAGGATCAACTGGTCCAGCATTTCATCTGTGACCTCTTCAATTTCATCCGATCCTAATTGATGCAAAAGCCATGCAAGAACGTCGTCTTCCTCATTGAGATCACCTATATGTAAAACCCAAAGAAAATTTGTACACGCCAAAATTTCTTGATGTACTGATTGAGAGAATATGTACATTTGGTGGTGGAGGTTTATTTCCTGCGTTATACCTTCAAATACATTTGGAATTTTCTTTTCAAAGTAAACGAGACTTGGCAAGAGGATTCCTAATTCATTCACCATCGTCTCGTCGCTAATTTTGACGAAAATGATTCCATGCGCGTCGCATTCGTCATCAATTGTCTCCAGCTCTTGAAGAATTTTTTGGGACTTTCTCTGGTCTTTGTCGTCTGCGATATTGGAGCATGTTCAAATTTATTTAATGATTATGTGTTTAACTAAACGTTTCATTCAATTTTCAAGTCATTACAGTTTTTTTTTCTCAAAAAAATTTGACAATTTCATTTGCAATTTGTTTTTTTCACAGGTTTTTTTTGAAAAGATTTATCTAATTCATCTAGTCTAGTTTTTTCATGCATGCATTTTTTTATGCGCCTGTGAAGTGCGAGAAAGAACGATCAAGAGATCTGACGACACAAACACTGAATAATAGATCCAGTTCATTGGAAGCAAATTTTATGCCAATGATCGCGAGTGTTAAATGAAAGGTTAGTCTATTAATTAAGAGATGAATCCTACAGTTTTCCGTTTTAAACTTTATCTGTTTTCAATAAAAATTCATTTATATATACGAACAAATTCAGAACTTTCTATGTTAAACGACTGAAAACACTTGGAGAATTGAAAGGAGAAAGTTTTGAAGGAAAACTTTGGGATTCATCCCATGTTAAAATGTGCATATTCAAAGCTGAGTACAGAAAGAAGAAAATGAATAAAAACCCACTAGAAAATAAAAAACAAAAGTGTTAAGAAATAATAAAATAATATAATAATGATAATACTTCTCCTTATGTGCCTTACGTACAGAATAATACCGCAACATCGTCATGAGACGCTGTATATCAGAATAAAAGGATGAGAATTCAAACCAAAATAGATAAATCAACGGGTATAATTCAAATAATATAAATCATAATGTAACAAGAACAACTTTTTGGTGAATCATACATAATTATAATTGTAAATCATAATAAAAGTCATAATAATTGATTAATATTTTTTAAAAAGAAAATATGATAATCAATCGGAAAGTAATCAGTGATATAAGAAATGATAATCGGTTAAATATGTTGCTCAAGAAATTTGGTTGTGACCTTTGAATAAAATACTAAAAAAAAATATACATAGTGCTTCTCGCGTTAGTGCTAGTACAGATAATGAAATACTTTGTCATTTTTTGATCATATACCATCTACACGTCTATGTAAAGAAGAATTGGAATGAGAGAGAGGACAAGTTTAATAGACACTTACAAAATAAGACAGCCAGTTGCTGATTATTCTGCACCAGCATTTGAACTGAAAAACAAAACGCACCGAATTAAAAAATATTCATCATGAACTATTTAAATTTTAAATGCTCAATATGAATATTAAAATGGGGGGAATTAATGACAATGTTTCCGTACGCATCTCATTGGTCACTTCTTCAATCTCATCCGACTCCAATTGCTCAATCAACCAAGCCAATACTGCATCTTCTTTCTTTAAGTCTCCATGATAGATTGAAGGGATTCCATTCTCAAAGTACACAAGCGTGGGTGTTTCATCGATTCCATATTCTGCAGCTTCTCTCAAATCCTCAATCTTCACAAATAAAATCCCTGTACACACAAATACAATAAATATTATTGTCATTCTCATTCCCCACATTTTGCATTAATAATTATTAAAATAAAGCAATCAAAAGTCAAAGGTCAATGCCTTTTTCGTCGCACTCGTCGTCAATATTCTCAAGTTCCGCGAGAACTTCTCTTGACTCCTTATCATCACTTGAATCTGGATATTAAACAAATATAGAAGCTAATTTATTTCTCCGGATCATCATGATTTATATATGTTAATTGTGAATGTATTTTTTTTGGGGGGGGGGATTCCGAGTAGGTATATATATACTTACAGAAAAGGACAGCGAGATGTTTGCTCTCTCGAACAAGTCTGTCCACTGAAATCCACAACATTTCAAAACATTTGTTAAAAGGGCATTTAATTTTAAAGAACGATGGATAAACAAAAAGTGTTTTGCCTTACACATTTCATCAGTGACATCCTCAATTTCATCATTGGCTTTCTGGTGAACGAGCCAGGCTAGTACGGCATTTTCATCCCTCAAATCCCCTAAATTGTTTGTACAGAAATGCAATGAAATTCTCGGGGCACGCACATAATGTTCCACAAAAAATGTAGGTTTATATATATACATGTATGTAAATAGGAAGTATGTGCGTACCGTCGTAGACATTGGGCACCTGTTCATGAAACAGAAATCAAAATATATATCAGGAATGACTGTGGTAAACTTGAATGTTTACATGAATGAAATGAAAGTGTGTGAAGGACTTACACGATTTTCAAAGTAGACAAGTTTTGGAGTATCATCGATCCCATACTCTTTGGCAGCTTTCCGGTCATCAGTTTTCACGAATTGAATGTCCACGCGCCCACAATCATCATCAATGTTCTCCAATTCCTTCATGGCACCCGTGGAAAGGGCACTTTCATCAACTATATATATGCACGGAATGGCACAACAAATTTAACAGTTTTAAACAGTATCTACTGAAAATTTCAAGGGCATTTGAAACGAAAAAAATATCCGCGATAAATATTGTGTTTGCATATAAAATATATATGTACAGAAAAGGACTGCCAGATGATCTACAGAGTCGACGAGTGTGGAAAGAGCTTTGAATGAGACAAGTTCAATTTCTTCATCTTCATCCCCAAAGGATTTTGAGCTAATTAACCTGTAATATGTCAATTTAAAAATTTGAAATGGGGTGGTCAAGAAAAATGTGTACATATCATATTCCCCAAGAATTAATAACAGTGGCGAAAAAAAAGTGAGGGACAAACCACTCGAGGACATCTTCTTCTCTCATGAGATCACCATCATACACGATGGGCACTTGGTTCCTAATTAATAAAATGAGGGGATATTGAAAATCAACTGAATAATTGAATCCAATCATTTAAATTCCCCAAAAAATGGTTCTTACCTGTAGTAAACAAGTCGGGGTAGATTAACTAGATTGTACTCGTCAGCTAATTCATCATCATTAATTTTGACAAACGCAATTCCAAGTTCATCCTAAATTAACCAGTTTTTGTTGACTCATATATAATTGCTCAGTCACATATTTCTAACTCATAATTATATTAACTAGATTAAAAATTATAGTGGGAACTTACAGCTTCATCATCAATATTCTCTAATTCTCTTAGTGCTTTCTCACACTTGCGACAGTCAGGTGTGTCTGCGAGAAATGAGGCATTCAACAAATTACATTCCATAAATTTTCAGTTTATTAGTATGGGTATATATGTATAAAAGTTGTAGCAAATTTTGAGTAGGGACAATTTGTTTTGACAGGTATATAAAAAAGAGACGGAACGAGAAGCAAAGTAAAACGATAATAATTATTGTTAAGACAAATCAAGGTTAAAATCATAAAATTATATAAACATAAGAGAACGAAATTAGACTGTAAAAGAAAAACATGAGGAAACCAATCAAAATTAGAACCATTATATATACAAAGTCCTATGAATGTCACAATTAGGCCTTGTCACATTCGGAAAATGATAACTCTCGCTCTCTCAAAAAAAGGGTCAACGCGTCAAAAGTCATTTTCTGTACAATCATGAAAAGCAATTAATTTCTATCCATGTCTGTCATATATATATATATGTATCACTAAAAATCAATGTAGAGTGTTTTTGGTAACCAATATATTTTCCAAGTTGGTATTTCTGTCCAAATAAGAGATTCTCAAAAGTGTATAGTAATTCTTTTACCCAAGAACAAAAGTATATATGTAAAACATCATTTGCGTACACATATTTTTTGAGAATAAATAAAAAAAAATGATAGTGTTTAAGTATGGAAAATAAAACTGAATGATTGAACTAAACAAAATGAAAATGAGGAGAAATCAAATGAAACAAAAATAAATCACTGATAAAGGAGGAATGTAGGAGTTTTTTACGGGAGAATATCGTTGCTGTGATCAAATTCTGGTTCAACTTACTTTTTTCCCTGCAAGCACTGTGTGATCGACCTTTTTGAATTTCCCAAGTGTTCAAATATTTATAAAAATTCATTTTTTAGATTTGATTTGATTTGATTGAAAAGTATGATTATAATTTTACTCTATTCGTGTCATTTAAATGTATGTGCAGATTGTTTTAATCAATATTAACTTTCACAGAGATTCACATGCAAATTCAAGGTACTTATATACCTACCCTATACTAAGATTTAGTAATGCGTATGCTATATAATATTGTCATTAACTGTAGCACTCAAACTTCAAATCTTTTGCTCCATTCCACTTGTCATTAGGCATTAGCATATTAAAAAATGTTTTTGCAACAAAGTACTCAAAGAAAACGCTGAAACTGTATATAAAATAAACAAATAAAATCAATACGGTTTCACTCATACGACGCTTTTTTTCTACTCTCTGTCTCTCTCTCTCACACACACACATACATGTATATAGCTGATTTGCCAAGGTTTAAAGGCTTGGCTTGTAGAAAAAACGGCATTTTATTTTTATTGTTCTGGCAGGCGTGCACACATGTTTTTAAATAGTTAAAAATTGTTATTCTCACGTTTAGTCACATTCACATGCATTCTCCTTCACATTCATACTTCGGCTTTGGTATATAGTGTTTAGTGTTGTTGATGAGAGGGACTTGAACATGTTACACATTTTCTCTCAACCTTACGTAAGTAAGACCTTTCCAAGTTTTTTTACAATTCGTTTCCGGTGAAGTATAATTAGCAGCATTTTGGTATTCGCACACACATATATACATTTGTTTTATATATTGCAAAAATTTGCATTACAAATGATAATATTTTGTACACTGCTGACGAAAAAAAAATCCTAAATTTGTTTTTTAAATGAAAGGAGATTATTGTCGTCGTAATCATTGGACACACGGAGAAAGTTTAAGTAAAATTTTCAACTTTTTTATAGCACAAGGTTTTTTGTTTGTGTTCAATGTTCCATATATACACAACGGAATTTACATGCGTAGAAACTTTCATTACGTTTGATTAATATGTCAAATTCCCATTAGTTATCACACTTTGTTTTGTTTTTGTACACCTACAAGTTTCAAACGATATAGAGTAGAAAAGTAAAATATCAGTATAACTTGCGGCATGTCACATGTGGTCAAATTAGTATTTGAATACAAGAAAAGCACTGAAAAAGCTTTGAACACACACCCACAATCAATCAACTTTCCTTTTTGGTTTAAACGAAAACTGATGAGATGCGAGACAAGAGACAAGAAAAAACACGGAATAATTATATTATATAAAACTTGTGGGAAGTGCGGTACTGAATAATAGTGAAAACTCACAAAATAGTACAGCCACAAATGAATTTTCATGTACAATTTTGTCGAGGATTTTGGAATTGACTTCTTCGATTCTATCTGGATTATCCATTGATTCTAAGGATGTGAGGAAATCCAACACCATTTGTTCATTCTCCAAGTCTCCAGTGAATCTGACGGGCTCTTTATTTCTAAAATAGATTAAGGCCGGAAATTCCTCAACTCCATGATTCTTGGCTACTCGTTTGTCATTTATCTTGACAAAATCCACTCCAAATTGATCGCTCGCATCATCAATTTTCTCTAATTCTTCCAGGACTTTGTCACATTGTTTACAGGATTTTGTATCTGTGATATGTACATATGGAGAATTTCAAACAAAAAAATCATATCCATCCTCAATTAAAATTTCCATGATAATTATTATTCATTATCATCATTAGTCTCATTATTTTGATACATTGAGAATTAAAAACAATTTCCCGTTTCAAATTTCAGCAGTTTACATATATTTTGACATGTACACAATTATAAATATTAAAATGATTGTAATTTCAATAAATATTATAATTTCTTTAGAACTTTCACTCTCTGCATTGAAAATTGAAACTTCTTCAATGAGTAAGCAAACTGAACTGAAATTATGAATTTTGATAAAATAACTTGTGTATAGAAAAATATGTATAATAAAAAATAATTTGCATTTGATTACAAATATAAAGAAAATTCAAGAAATGAATGTAGAAAAAGAAATTCTTTTTTTTAAAAAAAAGGGGAAAAAAATTGTTGTACACCAAAAAACGGCTACATAGTCCTTTTCTTCTAAAAGTTTCGCAAGAGTTTTGCCATTAACGTCCTCGATCACTCCTTCAGTTTTAGACTTGGCACAATTCCCCAACGGCAAAAAAATCACAGAGCACAAGAACAGAACAAAGTAGTGAACCTTCATCGTTCGTCCATACCCAGTAACCGACTGAACTCAAAGGCCATCGACGGATATAGAGATTCAGCAGCCGTTTATTTTTAGCGAGAAGCAAAAGCATTTTTTTCAGGGGGCTTCTCTTCACGTTTAGAGGCAGAGAGAGACACACAGAAGAAGGAGAGAAGAAGAAGAAAAAAAAAAAGAAAAAGTAGGGAAAAAAAAATCTTCGTTTTGAAATTGGGGAAGCTGTCGGGTGTCGAGTTGAATGTGTGTGGAGATCTTGCCAAAATTAGGTCAATAGCATATATATTCTATAGCACTTCACTTTACTTCTTATTACATTTCAATTTTTTTCCACTATCCGTATATTATTATACTATATTATATTTTCAATACCACTTGCATGCACGTATTCAAAATAATTATTATTATTACAATTTCTACAAGATCTATACCATATTTTTTTTACTGTACAAATTATCATCTTGTGAAACCGACACCTCTCTAAATCTCTCTCTATACAGATATTTTTTGTCATGGGCTAATTTACTTTCGAGCCCATTTGTCATTTCTGTTTGAAAATAAAAAATAAACGCGACAGTATACAAAACGATGACCGATTTTGAATGTAAAGTACATAGGGTTAGAGGTTAGCCCATGGTTTAATAATAATTCCTCATGTAATATGCAGCATCGATGATTCACTTTCCCATCTCTCTCTCTCTCTCTCTCTCTCTCTTTCATCCTTCTCATCTCTCTCCCACGTTTCCGGAAACAACTGAGCAAATATCTTCACACACACACACACATACACGTACTTACACACTTTTTTCTATTACTCTGTCAGTCTTTTTTTGCTTGCGTCCTTGAAAAGGCTATACATTTTTTTAGACATTAGTTTCCACGATGAAATGTTTAGATGTTTAGAAAAAGCACGTGACGTTTTTGTACTCTTGTTATTTATTGTATATTTTTCATGTATATACATTTTGTTTGCATAAAATTGCATCAAGAACACAAAAATAATACTCATTATTCACGGGATTCATCTTTTCCGGGTGTATCAGACTTCACTGTATAGGGATAGACTCAAAAAAGAGGAACACAGATTAAAAACAACATGATAAAAATAGCCAAGGAAAACAGGTAGCAGTTTTTATAAATTCCTAATTATAAATTCCAATTCAAAACTATTTCCCGAAATTCCTTAACGCGTCTCAGATTGCGATCGTAATTAGCAAGTTGTAATCTAATTCGAGTTGGAAGTGAAAAACTGAAGATGTAATCATATATAATAAACTGCACGTTGTTGTGGTTATTCAATTGTATATGGTTTTATTTACAGGAATAAGAAGTCTATAAAAACAGACGACTGCTTGCATGCTATATTTTGTCTGCGTGTTATTGGCTAACGCAAAAGTACAGTGCGCAGTTCGTTGGGTTTGTTTCTAATTTGTTGCCAAACTAATAAAACTACAAGCGACGATTTCCAATGGGGACTCGACGACTCCCATTCCATTACACATTGCACATTGAACTATGGAAATGACATGAGTAATAATTAGGCATCTATTAAAATTTAAATAATGACTTGGAATCATTACAACGAGATTTTCCACTATCTGATTGCTATAAGGAAAGTTGACTAATTTCCAAAACATATAATGATTCCATATGCTCACGATACGTTCAAATGAGCTGGATTGATTAAGTGAGACAGAGAAATGTCAGATAATTTAGAGGAGGAGCACAAATCGAAAAAGAATCATCACTCGTCAGATAAAAATAAATCATCTAAAAGAAGGAAAAACAGTGAGGACTCCGTGGAGCAGCAACAAAAAAATAAAGATTTGAACAAAAGTACTCCAAAGAAGAGAAAGAGAGAAAGTGTGACGTCACTCAATTATAAATCACAACACGAGAATAAAAGTGATAGAAGCTCTGATAGAAGTTCCAAAAAAGGACATGGAACAAAAGAGAGTAAAGATGAGTCCCTGTCAAAAAATAAAGGAACAAGAAAGAGTAGTCTCATCACTGCTCAATTGCGAGAGAACACTCCAGTCCCACTCGATGCACTCAAATCCAGGAAATCCATCCCAAGGATCTATTTGAATAAAGACAGGCAATACCCTCGACTTCAACAAACTGTCAAACCCAATCATTATGACATAAATATAGTTCCGAGTCTGGACATTTTCAAATTTTATGGGAATCTCCTTATCAAATTAACTGTAAGCTTTCCTTTTAACCCCGCACAAGTTAAGTTTACATTGTGATTCATGTCTGGTTTTCTTTTATTGGCTCCAGGTGAATACAACAACCAAACTGATTGTACTAAATGCAGCAGGGCTGACAATTGAGTCGGTGAACTGGCATAATAATACATCTGGAAGTGACCGAGCAGAGACTCCCACACGACCCGATAAAGACAAAAAGAAAAAATCTTTGACAGACTCATCTTTAGAATTCATTTCCGAGCCAGAGGATGAAACTCTCATCATCATCATACAAAAGCCCATTGAGCCTGGTGAAGAACACACTCTCAATATTTCATACAGCGGGTACATAACGGAGCAGATGAAAGGATTTCATTTTTCGAGGTACAAGACAGACAAGTTGGACATCATTTTTAATTATTTAACCAAATGTGAGCCATGTGATTGTCGACGGATATTTCCATGTTTTGACGAGCCTCAATACAAATGCACGTTCAGACTCACACTCACCGTCCCCAAAACAAAGACGGTGGTGTCCAATATGGTGAATTTCTCATCACATATACAAACACTCACAAAAATCTCAATCATGACATGACAGAAAATAAACAAACAAAACTATTTACCCACATGTTCACATAAATATTGATTAATCCGTATAGCCAGAAGCCTCAAATGAAAAGGGATCATCGGAATATTCTCGGGAAATCAATTTTGCCATCACCAAAGTCATGTCCACATTCATGTTTGGTTTCATTATTGGGGATTTTGAATTTATTCAAAGTCGCTCCAAGGAAGGTGTCATGATCCGAGTTTTCACACCTCCCAATTGGAAAAAACAAGGGAAATTTGCATTGGATGTTGCATGTAAAGTGATGGACTATATGCATGATTTCATTGGTCAACCATTTCCTTTACCAAAGGTGGATTTCATTGCTGTGAAAGAAATGAGCACAGGTACACTTTCTACATACGAAAATTACACAGAAATCATTAGAGCTATATACTTTGGAAAGTATATAGTTTTGAAATTATAACTGTATGTATTTAATCGTATGTAGATGTACAGACTAATTGGGGAATGGCTGTTTTCCGTGATGATTTAATATTAGTCCGAGATGATAGATCGGTGAGTTTTTCATAGATTGATTGAGTTCCCCCAATATTCCAAATTTCATTCTATATACCTAATAAAAATTTGTACATACTATATGAATTTCATTTGAAGCCTAAAGAATCTCCAAATATCACCTATCAACACGTTGCATTTCTCATAGCTCAAGCTGTGGCAATTCAATGGATTGGAAATTTGGTACGTTATATATATACCACTTGCTTAAAAGTTCATATTTAGTCAATAGCAAAATCGGAGTATAAAACCTTCCTTAATTTAGAACACTTTTGATGAAAAAAAAAGGACAATTGGTGGTCCGAGGGTTTGTGGTTGATAGTTGGACTCTCAACATATTGTAAATATCTGAGTGTGAATGCTGTCCTGGACATGATGAAAATCATGCCACAGTTCCCGAATGAAGTTTTACATAAAAGCCTACGATTGGACTTGTACAAGAATACACATTGTTTGAAAGAAAACATTCAAGATCCACAGGAAATTGAGGATTTGTACGATCAAGTAATGTATGACAAGGGAGCATCACTCATTCGAATGATTCATACACTCGTGGGGGAAACTACTTTCAGAGAAGGATTCACAACTTATTTCCAGAAACATTCCTCGGATAATGTGGTGACGGATGATTTGTGGGATGTGATAGAGTCGGAGATGCAAATTAAGGATCCCATCCGTAAAATAATGAAACATTGGTCAGAGACTAGAGGATTCCCACTGGTGACCCTCCTCAGTGTGGAGCATCACGGACAAAAATCAGTTCTCAAAGTGAAACAAGAAAAATTTGAAGCAGATTCTTCTAATAGTAGTAAGGGTGACGATCATAAAGGAGATGTTTGGTCCATCCCATTAAATATCTGTAGTTCGAGTCAACCGGACAAGATCCACAAGGAAATCCTATCTCAAAGGACTCAAAGTTTTACGATAGAAACTGCTGATAGAAACTCACCTGATTGGTTCGTGGTGAGGATTTCTCTTCATATATTTCTTCTATTCTCTACAATCATAACTATATGTTTGTAGGTAAAATGTTATGCGCTCAAACTCTACAATAATATGAACGATTCTCACTCTACCCAAATTTCAGTTGAATTCTGGACAATCGAGTTACTGCCGAGTAAAGTACTCCAAGAACATAATGGAAAATCTTACAGCTGCTGTACTTAAACAAACAATGGAGCCTTTGGATCGTCTAGGAATTCTTCAGGATCTTCATGCCCTGTCCATTTCCGGTTATGCTAGCGTTGTCGAGGTATATTTATTATTATATTATCCTATTTTATCAGGCATGTCACTTGACAATACATTTTTTTTGTATCTTCATGCTATCTCTTTGTACATAGGTGTTACAGCTCCTTACAGCTTACATTTATGATCAGGATTACAATGTTTGGCGAGCTATTGACGACGTGGTTCAAGAATTGGACAATTACATTTCTTATGCCTCACCAGAAGCCTACCAGAAATTCCACGAGTTCATTCTTCACATTTACAGTAGCATCAAGTGAGTAATTGGGATTGATGATGGTAATTCATTATTGTTTGGATTCAAAGGGATAATTGTGAATTGTGATCCTTATATAATCGAATTGCTTTCATTTCTGAATTTTTTAAAGCAATGAATATGGGAAAAGAAAGTTTGAAGAATTCAATCCTCCCGTGTACGAATTTACGCGATTCTTTCGCCAGCACTGTATTTGCTTTAGGCCCAGAGCAACTTCGTCTTCTCATAAAGGTCGGTCCGTTTATCCTTACAAACTATACGTACACACTCTTTTTCCAGTGCTGATTCATCAGTACTTTAATTTAATTTTTAGAGCATTTGAACTACTTGATGTATTCTTTGGTTATACGCCGACAAATCCTTTGTGGACACAAACAATTAATTTTGTGGGCTAAAAATTGGTTTATTGGAGCAGAAAATGATGAACGCGATTTGCACCCTGATCTATATGGAACACTCACAATGGGATTTTGTATGTGGAGAGGAAGCGAAGAGGACTTGCATTTAATTTTTCGAGTGAGCAGTTTTTTTTTCACAACAACATTTTTCATTATTGCCATCAATTTTTGACTTTTCATTTACCTGTAACGTTTTTGAATAGGCTTATAGGAAAGCCAAGTCGGAGGAAGCAAAAGAACTGCTTATGGAGGGGTTTGCTGTTTTTAAGACAAATACTTTAATTCGGAAAATCCTTCAATTTGCCATATCAAAAACTGTTACCTTATCGCACACCATTAAAATTATGCTGAGAGTCTCTTTGACTAAATTGGGAAGACATATGACTTGGTACTTTTTCAAAGAACATGCAGTACATTTTCAAAGGGAATACTTTCAGGTAAGTATATAGTGCACATTTTTAGAAAAAAAGCACTTACTTTTGTATTTACTTACTTACCTGCATTAGTGCGATAAATTGATATTTGTTGTGTCAGAAAGAGCAAATGTTGAAGCCCCTATTTCGATGTGTCATGTCCAAATTCATGACACAAAAGAGCTTCACGGACGTACAGACATTGTTTGGAAAGAAAATTTTTCAAGGGTTGGAGAAAATTGTAGGGGAAACACTGGAGAGTATTCGTCGTAATATTAATTGGGCAAATCGGGATTTGTCTTCTGTAAACAGTTTCCTTTTGACACTAGAAAGTTTTGATGCACCAGAATTACTTAATCCTGTGAACAAAGTCCCGAAGAAGAAAAGTGACATCAGTAGTTTGGAGCATCACAAAGAACACAATTCAAAGAAAGAACACAGGAATAAACCGAAAAAGATCCATAGCAAAAATTAAAACACCGAGTTAATTTGTTATAATGTAGTTTTATCTTATTTACAAGTTTTTTACTTTTACTTTACATATTTATTTAATTATTTATTATTAAACGTCGTTTATTACATTTTCAAGGATTGACTTGTACCTTTGAATTTTTAGGCGGCCATATTATTTCATATTTCAATTATTTTCAAGTTCAAAGTGTCAGTTAAAAAAAAGATTTCTTTGCACAGTCATCTCATCAATTTAATTAATTTCATGAGAATTTCATTTTAAAAGTATGAAGACATTTAGTTTCTTTTGTGTTTTGCTATCACTTGACATTTCATTAGCTCAACAAGATCCCCTGGAAGATTACATTTGGACAAAAGAGATTGAAACAAATAACATTTATGGATCAATTTCAGAAGAGCTTCAAACCTTGCCGATTGTGTATTGGCATGGAATGGGTATACATGAGTTAATTATACATGAATTATTAATACAACTATGAACATACGAGTATAAATGATGATTATCATGTTTTGAATGTGTAATTCTAATTCATATAGGTGATAGTGCTGTCGGTGTAAAATCTGCATTAAGATTCATTGAAAAGGAGCTACCCGGTGTTTACATTTTGTCATTACAGTTTGGACCAAATGCAATAAAGGTAGAATGAAAAATTAGCATTAAAAATTACAAATTTCAGGCACGTGTGTGTGCTCTAAAAGTAAACATATGTACTTGATAAAGATTTAATTGATTTTAATAGGACACGGAATATGGCTATTTTTATAATATAAACGAACAAGTTGCACTCGCCTGCGACATGATTAAAAACGATACCAATTTGCAACAAGGTTACAATGCGATTGGACTATCTCAAGGAGGACAATTTTTGTAAGTATCATTTTAATCCTTTTTAACATTTTACCATTTTACCATTCAACTCAATTGTATTTAAATACTTGCATCCTATAAGTATACTTTAATATTAAATATACATATATTATTCCTTCAATTATAGGCGAGCAGTAGCGCAGAGATGTCCTAATCCACCGATGAATAATCTAATTTCATTGGGGGTATGACAAAACAATTACTCATTTCATTATTACTTCTATAGACCTCATACAACAGTGACACTTTTTCAATTGCAGGGTCAACATCAAGGTGTATTTGGTCTTCCTAGATGTTCAGCTCCAGACCATAGTTGGTGTGAGATCATTGACAAGCTTCTTACTAATTTTGCTTACGATGGGTAAGTTAAACCTATAGAAATGCAGAATGCATACATACATATAGATGGTTTACAAGGTTTACAAGTTGTGAGCGAAATATTACAGAACATTGTTGTCATTTTCAGGTGGGTACAAAGAGCTCTCGTGCAAGCTGCTTACTGGTATGTCATTTAAACTGTCGTCTCCATATGTATTAATTTTATTAATGTAATACATTATGATGTGTAGATGTGGATATTTTAAATTTATAGGCATGATCCATTCAAAAATGATGAATATGTTAAGAATAGCATATTCTTGGCTGATATCAACAATGAACGAGTAAGAAAACTAGCTACTATTTATTTTTAATTCTTAAGTTTATGACATAATATGTGCATTTTGTACATGCAGCATCTAAATATTTTACCGAGTCTTTTTAAAAATTTATTTTTTGTAGAGCATCAATCAAACCTACAAAGAGAATCTTCTTCGGCTCAAAAATCTTGTGCTGGTCATGTTTGAAAGTGAGACTATCGTACAACCAAAAGAGAGTGAGTGGTTTGGGTACTTCAAGGAAGGTCAAGACAAAATTATGGTTCCTTTAGAGGATTCTGCCTTGTATAAGGAAGATAGAATCGGATTAAGGGAGTTAAATGAGACTGGACGTTTAAAATTTCTTCTTTCCTCCGGAAACCACTTACAATTTACGAAGCCCTGGTTTATTGATAATATCTTGAAACCATTTTTAGCGTAAATCATATTGTTGGATTTTTTTTCATCAACTGTGTCTCTACACAAAAATCAAACTACGTCTTATTAGTAACTACAATATGTACTATACAGTGCCTTATAGTACTTACATTTTTTAATTATATTTGTAAAAAATATTAATGTAAATGTTGTGATTTTAGGGAAATAAGTAATGATTCATATTTTAAAGTACTTGAATGTAAGTACTTACATTGTGATTTGTAATTTTGAGATTTCAACTCGTTTTCTTATTCTTATTGTTGGTTGAATTATTCAACTTGAATATAGTCATAAAAAGTTAATGAGTATTTACTTTGCATTTTTGATTTTTGTCCACTTGATATACGTTTTTCTATCATGTTAAATTAAGACTAAAATGATATTCTTTCCTTTATTAAATTTAAATAAATACTTGACTCAATTATATTAATACGATACATTCTGACATTCTCTTGTCAACGTAATTTTGACAAGAAATTCTTGTCTCTTGTCAAGAATAAATCTTTAATATAGAGAATAAACCATTGAACGTTCTTGTTCTATGGAAATGCATCAGCTGTTAAAGTATCTAATACTTTTAATGTAAATAATATCCTCCTCATAACTGTATTTTAACACACGTACAATAACTTTTGATTGAAAGTTTTTTTATTATACATTATAGGAGTACTAAAGGACTACACACAAAGAATAGTAGGTTTAATAGGGATTCTGAATTATCTCAGCTCATCGCACTTTGCACTCGTATAAATAAATATTAATATAAATATAGCTATACTCAGCAAAATTATAAATATGTCGTCATCAAACTCATCAATCTCAGTTACTAAATTTTCTAGTGCATTAAATAAGTTATAATTTTTATTTGACATACATCAAATCTGAATTCAGAATATATAGGTAAACTGACCCGGTTTTCATTCCTTTCGAGAAAAAATGTACGAATATATATTGAAAGTGGAGTGCTTTATTGTGTATTTGTATTGTGTTATCTAACACAAGTTTTAAAGTTCGCAAAACTGTATACAAGCTAATCACAATACGATTTGTGTAACATTTGTTCCACTCTATACATTGTTTATAAACATTTTCTTTAATTATTTATCATAATTTTGTTCTCGCTTTTATATAGTATGGTCCTGATTTTCTGACAACTGTGACGATCACAAAGAACCTGAATATTTCAATCAATTATTAATCGAAAGTGAATCGGGAACTGTAAATATATATATTCCTATCTACACTTTTGTTTTGAAATCTATATATTTCTGTTTTTACCAATCAGGTAAAAACATACTATCAAATTACCGTAAAATAATCATTTTCATCTATTCATGAGGTTCGTGTGCATATATTAAAGTGAATTGTATTTGCTCCTCTTGTGAAATATTGCAGTTTTGCAACAAGATTCCCGGATCATCAAAACATTATCATGGATACAACAGCTGATAATCATTATCCGCTGGATGCAGAAAAACAGTATAACATGCGAAACCCTGCAGTTAAACGGTTATTGAGGGAAGCACAAGAGTTGGCCGAACCAAATGCTGAATTTTGGGCAAGACCCTTAGAAGACAATCTATTTGAGTGGCATTTCACTATCCGTGGAGCTCCAGAGACTGATTTCCAACAAGGTGGGTTTTGTAAAAAAACATTTAGTGTATGTATACTATATAATGGAAAGTTTTTAATGCTGGTTATAAATGTATAGTATTATTTTGAATCCCTATTAGGTATTTACCATGGTCGGATAATACTTCCTCCAGAGTACCCAATGAAACCCCCCTCAATTATCATGTTGACACCCAATGGAAGATTTGAAACAGGAGTCAAAATTTGTTTGTCAATCTCGTCATACCATCCCGAGACTTGGAGACCTTCGTGGTCAATAAGAACAGCATTAGTAGCGCTCATTGTATGTTATAAGCTCCATATATTTAATATATTTCCGTATTCTACAAATCGTCTGTTAAGTTCACAAACGAACTATAATTATTTTCCTTAATTTCGTTATGACCTGCTCCAAAGGTCAAACGGCTCAAGATGGAGCTTTGGGTCCTGAGACATTATTGTCTGCCATGACCTTTTCTGTCACCCTGAATTTTTTCAGAATTTTACCCACAAAGACGGGCGCAGTAGTAGCATTTCCGAAAATTAAGGAAAATGGTTATAGTTCGTTTGTAAACTTAACAGACGAAATACATTATGTATTATACATATGACATTTAGGTGTACGCATGTTTTAACGTTTTGTGATTATTACTTGTACATCTATTAAAACAGACGTTCATGAATACTGCAACTCCAGGAGCGATTGGTTCCCTCGAGTACACTTCAGATGTGCGAAAGAGTTTGGCCCGTAAATCGCTAACTTATGAGGTATGATTTTTTCATTTGGAAATTCCATTTGGAAATACTAAAAATTTGTATGGATATTTTAATTAAATTTTTATTATTTTTATTTATCCAGTGTCCAACCTGTGGACCTGCAATTGAAAACATCAAATACGTAAGTGAAAATCACAAATCTTTTGTATTAAACCTGTTGATGACTAAAATCGTTGATCATATACAATTGCTACAAAATAATTATTATATGAATTTTCATTCTTGTAGATTGTAAATGGGCAGCAGGGACCACTTCGGTCATCATCATCTGCTCAACGTGTATTCCGTATGCCCCATACGCAAACTACTGAGACGGACGTGCCTGAAATGGGTAATAATCGGAGTATTACTCCAGGAGCAGGTGACCTGGACAATTTACCTGCTATCACTGACGAAATAATGATGGCAGATGATGCCCAGGGTATGTTCCCGAATGATGATGAAGAAGACGAAGAAACTATATTCCAATCCCGAGTGTACGGCGTTGCTGTTGGTGCTCTCGTATTTGCTATAACAGGACTCATCTGCCGCCGATTGATGACCTCTGTATTTACATGGGATCACTTGTTTAATTGAAGGTTTGTGTATATATGCATATATTATATTATACAAGCTCATTTACAATAATCCAATATACTTCCCGACTAAGACTAGCTACATACAATATATAAATATATATACTGATATATGTATAATATACATATATAGTGTGTATAAACAAACTACTATACTGCTTCTCTGAGCAAGTTTCCACTAGTCCAAAGTATTTATTTGTAAACCGGAAAAAACAACAACAGCGAAACAAAAAATCCTATCCACATGCATAGCATAACAATTGTGTATGTCTAAATGAATATTTACAGTATAAGTATGACAAATCAGCAGCAAAGAGACGACAAATTCTGAATTCCTATGAAACTGCCAATTATTTGTAAACCAAATCTATAATCTATATATTTACTTGCTTATAGAATGCAAAGTTTGAATTTCAAACTCTCAAAATTTATAGTCTTTTGTTTGTACCAACCATATTATGGTTTCAACTTTGTAATGAAAAAATTTTTTGTGAAACCTCCATTATATATAAAATGATAAATGATACCATCACTGATCGCAAACAAATCGCAGGGAAAGCTATATAAGAAATTAATTCCCTTGACTTGACCATATCCATCTACTTATGCTGTCAAAAATGTGTGCTTGAAATAAATAAATTACTCGTACGAAAATTTAAAGTATTTAAAATAGGATGTTTGTGTTTTTATAATATTTATTAGTCATGTAAAATTAGAAATACTTTTCGGCAATATATATAGATAGTTTAGATAGATAAATACATCAATTTAACAAAATTTTACATATACAAATACTTGGGGTATAATAGGAAAAAATTTATATGGTCCAGTATAAAAAGATTTATTTATAAATGAACATGTAGAATTCATTGATATATTTAATCCCATTAATTGTATGTACCGATGTAAGTGCATGAAAACAAAAAAATAGTGCAATATTGAAAACAGAATTTAATGCCGTTCAAAATATGACAAGTTGAAGCCACACACATGTAAAACTAAATTGAGCAACCAAATTTTATCGACGAGACACGTTAAAGGTATGTAATAATACATATAACTATATATTTAAACGGTACAGTTACACAACAAATTTTTTTGCATAGAAACATTGACTTTTAGGTTTGATGTGAAGTAAAAGAATTGACTCACATAAGCATCTCGTAAGTATACATATTCCACTTCTTCGACTCTCATGTTAATATATGATGTGATAGATATTAGGTATATATATAACATTATGTCAACGTCTATACGATATATATATACACATTCTTTATGTATTGAAAATTTTCACAGAAATGTCATCACTCTCTCAATCATTTTCCTCAATATCAATAATGCGTCCTCTTTTCAACAGACGCCGATCGTTGTTCTCTGAATTTTCGTGATTAGCACAATTGTTATTATTATTATTGTTATTATTGGAGGGGCTGGCTGGAGGATCGATTCCTTGTTCGCTTGCTGCTGTAGTTGCGTGAGATAGAGTTGTTGTATTTGTAGTGGTTGAACTTTTCCCGGAATTCCTAAGATTGATAGGGAATGGAATTATGACGGGGATGGGAATGGGGAATGGAATTAGAAACGGAGGGATGAGATAAGAAGAATAATGTGTAGCTTTCCTATTTTCATTCTCAAAAAATTGATTGTGTGAAGAATGAATTTTTTTTGAAGTGTGGTCCTCGGACGAGGACGAAAATATAGAATGACTATCCAAACCCTCTTTGTTGTCCTCATTGGAAATGATTGTATTGACACCGATATCCATTTTGTTCGTTGTCGTTGCTGCTGCTGTGAACATTTTTTCCATATGAAATCTGTCATTGGCTAAATGTGGAGGAAATGGGAAGCCTGTGAGAGGGAATGCATTGTTCATCATTCTTGGAAACGGGGAAACGATGGGATTTGGAATTTGTCTAGACATGGAAACGCGAGAATTGTTATTATTATGATGGTGATTGTGATTGTTATTCATTGATGAAGTCCCTCCTCCTCCTCCTCCAATTCTTTTCAAACTCGAAGAACGAGAAATATCTCTTTCCCGACCAACACCACCAGGATTTGAAAAATTCAAAATGGATGAAGATAGAAGATTATTTGGATTCAAATGAACAGAATTTCCATGTAAATTGACTTGGAAATTTTCAGTTGGAGATCTTTGTCTTGGTTGTTGTTGTTGACTGCTGCTGGTGACCGTAGAAGTAGGGATTCTACCCCTTTTTCGGGGTGGTGGGCCACCACCAGTGGTTGAAGTGAAACTCACAGAAGAATTACCAAATGGGGAAGACGTTGGAGTTGCAATCACTGCGGATGACATTGTCCCTGTACTCCGGCCTCCAGAACTCCCTCCAGAACTAGCAGATATGGATTGCAATGGCCTGGAAAGTGCTGCTAAAATACTTCCATTGGATTGTCCTCCGGCTGTCGTTGTTGTTGTCAACTGGAAATTATTTTCACCACTGATCGCACTAGCATTAGGGCTTGTTCTATTCCCAATACTAGTTGTTACAGGCCCTGATCCCGTCGAACGGTTTGATTTGTTTGATGCTTTCTTCAGCCATAACTCTGGGGTAATAAGATCATTCAATAGATTTCCTTTCACTCCTTTCCTTTCCGCCAAGTTGACATCCTATGCACACACAAAAGTTACAGAATAGTAATTTTAAAGGGTATATATATACGCAGAATTTCTTTGAAAATTCAATGATGACAACTTGACGGATTTTGTTTAGTACTCTTACCTTTAATTGATCTAAATGAGCTGAAGTTTCTTCACAGAAAACTCGGACTTTGAACTGTGTCAAACATTGTGCGGAACAGAATTTGGACTCGTCCACTGTTGCTCCATTCAAAGTGATGCTACTCTGTGCTGACGAGGAAGAAGAACACCAAATACAAGATGCTCGTTTTTTGAAAGAATCTCTACGGAACTGATCAAAACATACATCCGAACAGAAATCCTTATGAACACCTTTATCTTGAGCGTCACCCTGTTTCCCACACCATGAGCAGCATTTATCTAAAAGATTATTATTATTATTATTATTACGTCAGTGATATTATTGTCAACTCAATCTCATTATAATAATATTAATCTAATGTAATTTCGTACCTGAACTTGATTTCCTCAAATCCAAAACTTGCTCAGATGCAGACTCCTATAAAATGAATCAAACAAAATATGTACACACGTTTGCATCAAAGCCCATAAAATCATTATTATATACCTACATGAGTTACTGATGATGAGTAAACCGATAATAAAGGTAAATGTAAAGTTTATTAAAAAAATACTAATTGATTTCAATCGTGTATAGGTAACGAGGGAAATGAGTAGATCTTTGAATGATTACATAATATGGAAAGGGACAGTCTCTAAAAATAGGCATAAGAATGTATGAATATACGAATGACATTTGTATGAAAACTACACGCACACATTCACATGATACACGTTGACATTCACATGATAGAGTTCAAAGTACAAAAAGCATGAATTCATATATAATAATCTCAGTTATGGAGTTTTTCCCCTGGCATTATGTGTACAAGAGTAATATGATCAGGTTCACTATATACACCATACAATGTGAAGACAATCATTATTACCAAACGCAGAGTCCATTAGCTTCTTTCACATTATTATATTCTTAAAGTATCGATGACCAGTTGTGAGTTTACTTGAGAATTGTGTGTACGCATGTTTTTCAAGCACACATGAATGTGGTGTTTAGTGTGTCTGACTGTGTATACGTTGACAATAAAACGTGCATCTCACTCAGGTGGACCATCCCCTGTTTGTCCATCTCTCTCTCTCTCTTTCTCTCGTATATATAGGTATTTATTGGCCCGAAAAAGGTTGTTGTAAAGTTTTTATGCTTTCTCTCTCTCTATCTATCGTACGTATATAGGAATACGTAATGTGTGTGGATTTGAGGTAAGATTACATTTTGCCTAGATAATTAGCTTATGCCTTGGGAAGTTAGGCTCTCCACGAATTGAATAACCAATTTCGTTCTCATGCTTTCCCTTCTCACAAGTTGACCAAAAAAAAAGCTTCCGTAACTTTTATTGGAGTACCTATGTATATGAAAAATGATGACGAAGAAGGCGGTCAAGAACCGATGACATGAGCCAACATCACGAATGAGAAGAGTATATGAGAGAGAGAGAGAGAGAGAGAGAGAGAGAGGAATGCGACTAAAAAAAGACATTGTACAAGGACATACGTCACATCACATCACATTGTGAACTCTCCTCATCCTATACACGCTTTTTCCGAGCACAAGGCCTCCTCATAGCCAATTCGGAGAACGGCGCATACTTTACAAAAATCTGTCTGTATGAAAATTGATATCCTGTGGATGAATTCTCCATCGGTCATCTCGTCATTAAAAATGTGAGGTAAGTGAAGAAATAATAATAGTTTACATATTTTTACATACTCATAGTAGTTGTGGAAATGCTGGACAATAGAAATAAATCAAATTGCTTCCTTCTCAAACGTTGCCCTTTCAAAAACAACATTTTTATATACCCAGAATTTCTACATGTCCTCTTTCCCTGCTTGTGTGTGTGTGTATAACTTCAGATTATTTTGTCAACGCGCTAAAAGAAAGTACTGAAAAATTACAGATATCCCGTTACAGCTTGATTAATTATTGACGTACAGTGAAGGCCATGTATACTTTATTCGTCTTTTTATGCATGTGCAAACATCCTCTTTCTAACTAAATGACAAAAAAAAAAAAAATCAAAGAGCGAAGAACAAGGGAAAATATTTGAGCCTATATAATTAAATATTATTATGCATTTACGGAACCATGCTGACTAATTACAGTGTATTCCGTAGAAGATTAAAGTTTTCATTTGATTTACAGAAATTCATTTGCTCTTGTATATAAAAAAAACGAATTCGTTAGGGGCATGAGGCATGAGGAACAAAATAAGGAAAAAAATCTCGTCGCCGACTGTTTTTTTATTTATTTTATTTCACTTTTACTTTTGTTTGTTCTCGCTTTGCACTTTTAATTTACTTCCATGAAATTGAACACCCAGGTAAAATTCTCTTTAGCTTTTGTCCATCGATTTATCTTTTGTACTGTTGTATAAAATGAAAGTGTGTGTGTGTGTGTGAATGTAAAATAACATGAGGGTTCAGTCTCCGAGTCTCTCTGACGTTATCCTTATGTGTAGGTTAGGTATATGTACTATGTAGAATTACTTACTACATATTATAAGCTCAAAAGTTCCCCGTTCCGTTGGATAAACATTCCCATTTCTTCTGTATATAGGTACAGATACTACAGATATATATGTATATGTAATTCCTTGTTTCTAACAAGCAACTTCTCCGGTAGCCGGTAGCTTCGTATTTTATTACCTTCAAATTAAATTGTGTACACAACAGAGTAGACGATACATCATCAAAGACGAAGATTCTTTTGATTTCCAATTCCCATCCTATTGTTTAGTATTATAAAATTGAGAAATCTTGTATTTTTTCTATACTCTACGTTTCCTCATTCCCCTTTTAATTAAAAATAGTCATTACTGTAATTAGTTCAAGGAAAACCTCACATTATGGACGAGTTGACAACAAAATGTGTGTGTGATCTTAGAAATATGAGTAGAAAATATTACAAAAATACAAAAGTACTTAAGTAAGCTTTTAAGCCGCTTTGGTGCCCTGAACATGACCTCAGATAAGAAATTTGTGAATCCTTCGCTGTAAAAAAAAATCGTGTTCTATTTCTTTTCCAATACATAAATATATGTATGTTTCTCAATAAGATTTGACTTGACTTGCCCATTCTCACGACTAAAAGAGATATAGAATTACCCATTATGGATATATTATGTAAAGCTTGTAATTTACAAGATTTTTCTCTCAAAACAAAAACTCGTGTAAAAAGTGAAATTTAAATGGCATCCATACGAGTTAACCAGGAGCTGAAACAAGAAAATGCATCTTGTTTTTTTTTTTGCTGTTTAGAAAATACTCGTTTGTCCAAGGTTCGGTACCAAGTTCATCTGTTCCTGTACACATGCTCTTCTTTCTCATATATTCAGTACATACAACTGAGAATTATTGTTATTGTATACAGACGGGAAGGGAATGAAGAATAAAGGCTACCGGAAAAGAGGGTAATGCCTTTTCAATACTAAATCCGAATAAACTGAAAATTCGGAATCTCTCTACGGAATACCAAAATTTCTTCCGGTGACGACTCTCCAGTGGAGAGTCTCCACTATACTCCAGTTTTTTGTGAACCCGATTGTGTATATAGGCTTTCAGATATGTACTTGGGAAATGTCAGGTCAGTAAACCTATATAGTCACTTGATATGTTCTACAAAAAGATAAACTGCGCATTCTTAATTTGCATACAAAATATCCTGCAAGATCATCATCCTATTACTCTTTTATATATATACATAAAGCAAACAAAACACGAATGAAATCACAGCACCATTGTTGAAATCCCGCTATGACCGACAATGACGTCAAAATGAGCAGAGTATAGGTACGTACAAGTATGTCGTATAATAAGTACATATCGAGTATAGACATTCATTATTCAAAACACGAGTAAGTACTTACACGAGTTTTAATTCAATTCGATTCACCACTCTGAATGAATCCGAATAAATATTATCTGTGTAAACAAAGGCATGACATTCTATACGCTCAGGAGCTCATCGTCAGTGAATTAATTGAAAATCCTAACCAAAATGTATAAAATAATAATTTGAAGGGATTTCTTTACTTCTGTATAAGACCGAAAACCTAGTCCACATGTGTATGCGTGTGTGTGTGTGTGTGTTGAATCACAATAAAAATAAACACATTCAAACTTTTCAAAATGCCTATTTATAATTTCTAGGCTAGAGATTTCATGATGGCAGCGTTGACTATGTACATGTATAGAGCGTTGACATACACATACACAAGGAGATGGTGATGACTGTTACATGAAATATATATATTATATGAAATAAAATAATATTTGTTTACAAAGAAATTAAATTGTGTATGCACAGAAAGAGTTTGCACTCATTTATGTAACGTACATATGATGCTTAGAAGCTTAGAGTATATATTCACTCAATTAAATGAAAATGAAAGAAAGAGAAAGAGGGAAAGAGTTTGTTGCATCAAATGCTCATTCAAGACGGAATTGGATGCGATTTACCTATTACTCCATGTGTGTGTGTGTAATATTGCCGAATCATAATTTGAGTGTATTCAACTTAAAAGAGAACTCATATGTAACACAAGTAAAAGCAGCTAATTGAAACTACATGCAATATAATCTCCAAACGTAGTATGTATACAATCAGTAGTGAGATTGAGTAGGTATGTACATATTGTACATACCTAGGATAGGTATGTATATATATGGAGTGTAAAAAGTCAAGCGTATACATATTTATTATTATGTTTTTAAATGGAGGAAATGTACGACTCCAAGCATAACATTTGTATTTGTATAATAGCTGTTGCCATGCTCTGTTTTTTTAAATACACTTTTACTTATACTTTTTTGCCTTTGACTATGGAAAACTCCTGAGTTTTTTGTGTGTGATATATATCTTTTTGTACTTTGTACTCACTACTTACATCTAAAAATCTACAATTTACAATCTACATGCAGAATCCAAAAAATCCTGAGAAGCGACAGAGAGGTAGAGAGAGAGAGAGATAGTCTGTACTTACTTATCGTTAGCTTACTTGAAGGATTAGAAATAGCAAAGAGCTGCACATGTAAAATATTTGATATACGACATAGTACAAGGATGGTATGTAGATGATAGAGTAGTGGATCTGCTGTAGAGTAGAGCGAAAGAGAGAGAGAGAGAGAGAGGAAGATAGTATTTCACTGGTTTATTATTTCGGTTCGTATATCGTGTTCCTACCCGGGTTTTGTATTTCCAACTTCATATACAAATGCTCTCATCTCTCTCGTGATATTCGATACTCTTTCCTCTCTTCTTTCCATTTTTAGATCCGATTACAGCTATCCCCTCTGCTTGACAACAGAGACGAAGGAGAGCGAGAGAGAGAGAGAGAGAGAAACGAAAAAATACAATCCTAGTCTATACCTCTTTTACTATTCTTTTCCTCCCAATTAAGTTCCATCCAAGTTCCTACAACTAAACAACTTTCTCTCTCTCTTTCATCATCGTCTAACCAGATACAAAATGAAAAGGAAAATGGTTCACAGTCAGTCAACAACGTCCAAATTGCAAATTTCTTCTCTAATAATTATTGAAAAATCTTTACATTTTTTTTATTAGTTTTAATATAATAAAAATCTAACGCAATTTGTTTGCGGACTTGAGTATGTACGATGTACGACTATATATGCAAACATTAAACAAGCTGTTAAACATTTGTATGTATTGTCAATTTTTAATCGTCTGGGTGGATCGTCATATTATAGCAATATCGGGTTTGCCTCAATTATAATTCATTTATTATTCTGTACAAGTCAAGGAATCGATATACGTTTCCGCTGTTTAAATGTATTCGTATGAGAGATTTGAGAGGAAAGTGTAAATTCATTGTTGTCTCCAGTTTTAATCTCTGTATAGTGGGTAGAATAATTGCAATTTAAATATGTAAATATTACAAATCAATGCAAATACACAAATCGGGAATTTCAAGAGCTGAACATTGAATAGCAGAACATTAAATACCATATACCTACAGATACTTGCGCCATGCCATAACAATTGGAAATTGGGCATAGGTGAGCTCTTCAAATATAGTCGAATAGACTCGTGTGAGTAAATACTCACTGACAATTAGTATGAAATCGTCAAGTGTATGTCGATTTGCCCCTCAAACTTGTCGTCGTTAAGGTTCCCTCATTTCCCTTGTACATACTTCTTTTACCATCTTTCATGCCACACGTTCCTTTGCTAAATATACGACAGAGTATGTAGTACTGTGTAGCATGTAAAATAGGTAGACGATATATAGATAGATGAAACGGAAGAGAGAGAGAGAGAGAGAAAGAGAGAAAGAGGAGAGAGAGAGAAACTGTTTCTTGGTGCATTTCGACATATTCAAGTCATCCGATAGCATCAAGTGTGTAGGTGGAGTATAGGTATGTAGTTGTATAGCCGGCTTTTTTCTTCCTATTTCCGTGTACTTATACGTAAATGATATTTGCTGTTAAATTAATCCATAGTTAAACTTGTATGAAAAATATCACGAATCTTTGTAAGAGAGACTACGGGACTGTACATGTACACTCACAGCTCTCTCAATACAATGTAGTTTACTAACACTAATACGTCCCACTCCACTTCCATGTAGGTATTTCCTGTAAATACATTTCAACTTCTTGGTATATGTATACACGATACTATACACTACTTACAAAAACATTTCATCTCTAAGCATTGTATTTATTACATTATTATTTCTCATCTATTTATCTGTATTTCTCCTTTCCTTCAACTTGACGGTCTCTATAACAACTCTGCTGTGCTGTGTGAACGTAATACTCTCAGAGTAATTTGATCAGGTAGAGGAAATCTATTTGAAATCCTCCCTACTGCACATTCTAACAGTCTCACTTTTTATCTCTCTTCATCTCACAATCATACATACACACACACACACTTAATGGATTTCCATAAATAATAATAATACTCACAATATTTCCATCTCGTATCTCATATCACCGCTTTTTTCATTACTCCTCTAAAAGTTTACATTAAAATTAATTGGATTCAAATATAGAAGATTCTCAACAAATCAAACACATTTTCTGGGGGGGGGGGGGGGAGGAAAAACTAATTAAAGGTTTTGACTGTTTAAAATAAAAATTAAACGTATATGGAGAACTTACCTCTGGATTAGCATCCAAAATTTCTTGTTTGATACGGACGCTGTTGGTCATTCTGCTTGAGAATTGTGATGAATGATGATGTGCCTGCTCGGGATTTTCACTTGTGAGTATTAAAATGTCTTTACTGTTGTTATTATAAGTTTTCAATTGGGGGAGTCGTGTGAGGAAATTATTCAAATGACAACCATTCAAATGGTTGTTTTGATTTGTAATATTAATCTCAGCAATAGGATTTTTTCTGGGTCTTCCAGGTCGACGACGAGCCGTCTGATTGGGATTATCGAAAGTTGAAAAGTGCATAAAGCCTGAATATATACTATATATATTTATTTACTAAACAAATTTCAATATGTGATGAACAATTAACTTGCGACCTTGCACAATTCTAATTCTAATTCTGCAATGGAGGTGTGTACATTGTACATATAAAAACGCTCAAAGGAGTTTTGTACATTAATTTTCCCGTTTGTATATCTTTATGACTTTACAAAAAAATCTCTGCTGGAAATTCCGCAAATCGTAGGACAATTTTGAATTTTGGGAATTGGTGGATGTTATCTTGTTATTCTGTACAACGTGTGTGTGTAGATGTCCAAAAAAGAGAGGAAGCTCACCTTGTCCTCCTCTTAGATTCCGCACACAGACAATATGTGAACCAATACAGAGATAAGTGTCTAAGTGTAAATGTAATTATATTTTATACTGTCAGTGTATTGAACTTGATTAGAAACTGCATGGAGTTCTCCACAAGTCAAAATAATCAAGTTAAAAAAATGATTATGGAAACGTGTGAACCGTCCGAGTGGAGGGAAGAGACTGAAAAATCCGATTCGGATTTCTGTTGCATCTTTTTCGAGTAATATGAACATGGGGCTTCATGCGCAAGCAATGTATGTCGTAAAAGTCTTTATAGTTTACGATATTCGATATGTATTATTCACTCGGTTACGCATTCGATAGTTTTACTCTCTCTCTCTCCCTCTCCCTCTCTCTCTCTCTCTCTCCCTCTCCCTCTCTCTCCTCATACACATTCAAAGTTCACATTATTTTCCAGTATACAACCAATGTGATTATGTGTGTTGTGTCTTCGCCCGTGTACAGTATAGTGTACAGCCTCCAATACACACATACTTACTCAAAACATGTGCGTACTTTAACTTCCAAACGAGCGCCTTTGCCATTGCCTTCTCCAACGGTTTATTGTATGTTGTATATATAGGTACTATTAGGTACATGCAGATAGTTTTGTAACAGTAGTGTCATATAATATCATGTATATTTTGAGTTTGTGAGGAAATGGGGAACGACTTGGAATTTAAAGCTGTATATAGAAAAGACGTTCACTAATCTCCGTATGTTTTTATGCTTGTCCTCTGTGTTGTTGTGTGTGTACAGTACAGATGTAAATCTGTATGTTAGTTCATAGGGAAAGTAGACTTTTTGATAAACTAATGCTTATAATAAGAATATTTTATGTATACGGATACGGAGCCAACAAATCAAAATCATGGGTTTGGGTTTTTCCCCGTTTTTTGTACATATGTATACATATACCCTGTAAATTTATTCTGTATTAACATGTGTCAAAGGAAAACGTTTCAACTCAAGATGTACAAGATAAGTTTTACTGATAATCAACGCCAAAAAACAAATTAGTTTTAATATTTTATATGGGGAATGAAATTGCATCATCACAATGCGAATATGAATATATCGTCAACCACACACACACACACACACACACACACTGTGTGTCATGCACATGTGAAATTAGTCGTCGTTGTGTGTCCCGGTATAAAAAAACTCTCGGGTTTCAAAAACTTGTTGCTTCTTCTCATTCCTCGTCATCATCACCATCACTTTACACTTACACACTTATATACCATTTTCCGGTGATGGAATCATAGTTTTTGTTTCATTGACGTGGGTGATCTAAAATAAAAAATGTATATATTTCTTATGATGAAATGATTTTTTTTTCTTCTTCATTCATATTTCTACAAAGTGTCCAATTTTTATTTGAATAGAAGGAATCCTAAGTGCTCCCAAAAGTCCAGAGGAACAACGACATTTGTAACGGAAAGAAAAAAAATGAAATAGTTTCATTTTTCATTTCATCAAGTAATTATAGATTTATGATGAGGTTTTGACACTTGAGACATTGTAATTTTAACTGAGATGAATAGGATTTTAAAACTCGTATATGTGACTGCTGTGTGTGAGTAATCTGAGCCATGGATCATTTCCCTTCAAGCACTATCAAAGATATAGAAAGTGTGTAATGCTATAAACTGGATACATATAGGGCGAGACATTTCAAATCTCATGTACCTATATACATTCTATATAACTGAGAACAACGATAAAGTTACAAACTACAAAACCATTTGACGAATTGTAAACAATTCCAATGTATATCTCATAAATATACCTACTCGATATCACATGGGTTTAAATTTGATTACATGAATGAACGTTTCCCTACTAATTGCGATTCACGGAGATGATTCAAGATCATCTCCCAAGTCCCAAACTTTAGTTTCCCCATCAGAAACTTTTGAATAATAAAAACACATCATCGTCAAAACCTTTAAATTCTATAATAATAATACATGTATTTATGATTCAATACAATTCGTCATGTCTCATGTCATTTCAATGGAGCACAAATGTGTAAGTATGAAGCAGCACACAGCCGTATATAATTCTGATATAGTAATGAGAGAGTTAAATGCTTTTAACTAAGGGCCATAAAAAGTTAAAAACAATATTGATTTTGTGTCATCGAGACCTTGGTGTGAATTCAATACTCACATAACTATTAAAATGAGAATAATGATATATTTTAATTTCATTTGTAATATACTCTTGACGTTTGAGTTCTCACAAGAAGGAAAAAAAACAAAGGCAGGGTGATGAGATATAGACATACATAAAAAACTATTTTTTTTAAGTGTATAAATAAATATCATATTTACCATACATTTTTGCAAATTGACGCAGATGAAATTGAAGAACAGGATCATATTAATTTAATATACATATTTAAATACTCATTACTTTTTCGCAGTGTATGTACATGGTGTGATTTATTATCGACTTTGAAATTTTAGTGTACAACAGTATAACAAACCACTGGGATGATTCTTGATAAGTTGATTATATTCTATATGTATATTATATATACATTTAGTTTTGGGAAAACAATATGTACAAGTGTGTATACTAGTCGTAAAAAGCTCTTACTCATATCCCATTTCGATAAAAAAAACACTTGTTTGTAACGATGATACGATATCATGTAAATATTTTATGTACGTTTCATTACTTAGTTGATATATATATATAAATCAGAGTAAAAGGAGGAGACAGTAGAATTTTTATGAGAATACATTTTGAATGGCCAAATATATATAATTGACAAGGTCAAAATACAAATAGACAAATAAACTTAATCACTTAATACATTCCCATATTCCTTTCCTGTTTATATCCTCTATTCTTTACCATTGTGTGTGATTGTGATTATTGAATGTTTTGTGTAATGTGTGTTCAGTTCAGAGTTCATATAGTTTATGAGCGTGTTTGACATAGTCGGCCGTTTCTCTGCCTTCAGCAATAAAGTGGCTAATAATAATAATGATTAATTCCGTGTATAGTTGTAGTTGTATACCGATAGTTATTGATTTCGTCAAAGGGTAATGAATGAAATTTACTACAAACAATATAGTATACGACCGCTTCACATATTTATGTAAACTATGACAAGTAAACTATGGGAAGTACTTTTGTGCTTGTACATCATTTTTTATTTGGATCTCATATGAATTTGGCAAAAAGAGGAAAATGGGAAAACTGCTGAATACTAATTTTCCAGGATTTGTTTTGTATGTGCGCGCGATTAGAAAAATTGGATGGTTTTCTTCCTATTAGAATTAGAATGATGGGGAATGGGAGCATGGATTTTCTGCCTATGATTTAACATGTACTCGGCCGTCTGAGGATTACCAATGATGGGTTGCACGTATTTCGGGATGGGTAAAGACATCATGGCTGGATTAGTTGGATCCATCACGGAAGCCTCTCCCCCTCGAATCGCTTTTATATGAAGACCTAAAGAGTGGTGATGTGGGAAATTGACAGTGGTTTTGGGTTGAAGATAGTTGGAAGTCCCTACAAAGGATCGTGTCATCGTCACACTCTCCGGAATAGAAATAATCCCAGCATTTACAGAGTCCTCAGCAGCATTTGTAAAATTTAGTATGGCGTCATCATCATTTGGGAAATCAATTTTGGGTATCCAAACAGCTTTTTTCAAAAAAGGGCCCACGAGCTCCGTCCTTGATGTTGATGAATTTGGCTTTTCTGACGACACTTTACAATTCGTATTGTTGTTCATATTATTTTGTTTTTGTTGAGTCTGGTGTTGAGGGTCATTAGTTGATTGATTGGGATTCGTCGTCACTGATGAACTATGGACCACATCTTGAGACTCTTGATAGTGAACTCGCTCAGGGGGTTGATACAAAGTATTTATGTGGTGATGCGTTAGATTTTTCGTATGGACATGTTTTGGGGCTGCATGAATGGGTCGGATAGTATTTGTCAAATCTGGGGGCTCCTTTAGAATGGGTAAATGAAGACCCAAGGATGTTGGATCGAATGCTTTCCCATTATTCCGTGAGCTTTGCCTTGGTTGCTCATACTTATAGTTCGTGTTCAAATTCAATTTCGGATTGTTCATATTATTTGTAGCATTGGCTAAAACCGTCCGAATGGAATTACTTACATTTGTATAGTTCCGATTTGAATTCGTCCCCAAATGAGGAAGGAAAGCGAAATCAATATCTGGATAGAGTTGATTGGCGATGGTGAGTGGGTGAACAAAATTATTATTCGTCGTGTTGTTGTGGACTAGAGAGGTCTCAAAGGGTGGAATGACGCCGTGTCGAGCATGAACATGTTGTGGACCTTTGACAATATCCAATGGAGAAATGTATTTTTGATTGATGGCTGAGTCAAATTTGGATTTCATACTCGGGATCTCTCTGGACAATCCCTTCTTTTTACTAGGACCGGGAATAGTTGCCCATTTGGGTAATTCCTGAGGATTCCTTGACTTCCCAATATTCTTGATTTTCTCATGATCTTCTGCTGCTGCATCCACCAATTTATTCTTCATGATTTCTTCAAGCCAGGTCATATACGTTTTGGATGTGTGATTTGTTGTTGTTTTAATGGGTTGTTCTTTCCTAGAAGAATCCATGATGTTCATTTCGTTTGTAATATTTTCAATTGTTGTATTATTGTCGTTGAAAGTTTTTGATACATTTTTGGGGATTTCTCCAGGGTGTGGGAGGAGTCGAGTGAAATCACTTTTCCGCCATTTGGCCCGAATCAAGGATGGGAAGCCTTTCATTTTCATTTCACTGGATTTGCCGGATGTGGCCATCTCTTTGTTGGTGGTGGGAGAACCTTTGCTCAATGTGAATGAGGGTTTCTTCTCCTTTTTGTCCATCGGTGTGATTGTGTGTAGATATTTGGATTTTATATGGGCAAAAGGATTGTCATCATCTTCGGATTTTTTTCGGGATATGATTTTCATGGAGGATTTCCTGAGTGTCTTTCTGGAGAATTTCCGGGAGTTCCCTTTCCGTTTGGAGTCCGTCATATCCTCTTTGGATGACCAAAGTTTTGTTTTCATTATTATTTTGTGCCTGGATTTCTTTTGATTTGATGTACTCGGATTGAAATCTGAGTTATTTTGATGGGGAAATCCAGGATTTTCCTGATCTTCCATCCCCGTTTCCGCTTTAGACGACTCCAACCCTACAGATTTTAATCTGGATGGAGTATCCACATTTGGGTAAATCCCATTTTCTTTTGCTTCTGGGAAGGCTGACAGCTCTAAAAAAAATTAAACATTTACTATCAGTTAATGAGTATTTCCATAGAATAATCGACTTTTTTTTTGTTGAAAAAAATAAACTTTTGGTTTTACTTGTCATCATATCAGCTCTTCGACTTCGAAGATCCTTCAGAACTAATTTAGCTTGAGGATGAGGATCTGGACTTGCCAAATAGTCCATCAATTCCTTTTCAAAACGTTCTATTAGAGTGATGAATAAAAAACGACTGTGACAAAATTACGGACATTGCAAAAAGGTTTCCGGGTAATTTGAAGGATTCATTTAGTAAGATGACGACAGAGAAACTCACCCAAGTTTTGTACAATGCGATAGAGTTTTTCCGGTAAGGACATGTTTTTACAGGTTTCACCTTGAAGAATGTAATGGACTTTGATTCGCCCGTACAAAGATTGAAATTCATGGTCACGACTTTGAGCAGATGAAATTGGATACTGTGATGGATGTTTGGAAGATTTATTGGAAGGATATTTATGAAAAGTATGAGAATTTGATTTTGATATAGAGTTGATCACATTTGGGATCACAGAATGAGACATGAGTCTTCGTTTCAATGCTTTACCCGACGATTTAGAGCTAGAGAAAAAAGCATTTTTTGACATCTATATAAATGTAAAATGCACACAGACTATATATATTTTACAAATAATTTAAAATGTATGGAAATCAGAGATTCGAAGAAATGACTGCATAATTAGGGAAATTACTGAAACAAATGTATTGTCTTCACAATGTTTTACGGTGTTATGGGAGATTGTTGATGGATGGCACTTCCAGGAAAAAAAGTTGATGGTTGAGATCGATTACTCATCTTCTTATGGAAATTCAATACATTGAATTGTCTCGGTTCCTTTTGTTGTTTTTTGGTTGAATCCGTTTTGGATTTGGTGATCGTCTCGAGTCCTTTCAAAGGTGGTCCAGGGATTGGGAGCGCCGTTTTGGAATTGGTAGCATTTAATTCCACTTCCACTGCACTTTTTTTACCAACACTTTTCGAATTGCTAGTTTTTTGTATGGAATTATTAGTTGGAGGAGGAGGAGGAGGAGCAAGAACTTTACTCATACTCGGTACTCCATTATTAGCATTGGTCGTTGCGTTTAAATTGGTCTTGGATTTTGATTTCCCACTAGAATTAGAATTATCATTGTGAGTCGTCGTGAGTCGTTTCTTTGTGGCTTGAGATGGAGATGTGAAAGTCATACTTTTGTCTTTCTCCACAGCGAATACGGCTTTACTTTTCTTTGTTTCAAACGCCGATTTCTTGGATGATTGAAGGAGCTGGTTTTCCATCTTTTGTATGTACTGTGGCTGATGGAAATTATTGAATGCTTTTGCGAGTACGGAAGGCTGTGTGGAACTCTTGAAATTTAATTTATTTATAATTAAAATCCATTTATAATTGAGAATGCAATACTGTTAAGTCAACATAGAAAGATTAAATATTCTCACCATTCTCTTTGGATTCTCTTGGAGACTTTAAATTTGTAATTGTAGGCCAACTTTGTCTATTTCTTCATGATTTATTTGATCTAGTCAATTACATTTTATTTAGCTAATTGTCAAAATAAAAAATTCAAATGAATTCTGGAGCATACATTCCAAGGCCATGTATGCATTGAATATTATTATAAATAAATAAAACTATAACGCATAGAGCTTGCTTAGAGTATACTGTCTATCCACAAAAACTTATCGTATTTTGTAAATTCTTCAAGCATGTGAGAACCTTGGAAAATGGTGAGGGAAAAGAATTCTAAATTGAAAATATTACTTTTGGCAACAGCGCATTGCTTTTTCTGTGT